>JAJHZJ010000024.1:2698959-2952965 GCA_023548195.1 Bettongia penicillata ogilbyi
GTGGACAAAATACCTTCTGTTTTCCTGCAGGTGACAAAGGCTACCTTTCCAGCTCTTTTTAGCCTTGTTTTGTGAACTGTGATGTGCTCAGTAAATAATAATAGAGACTTAGGCAATGAAAGGGAACATTTTCAATGGTTAAAAACCATAGCAATAAGATGTGGAAGATACCATAAAGCCAAGTTGCACTGGCAGCATAGCCAGGGTTCCTCTGATCAAAAAATTGTTTAAAAAATGAGACTGAATTTTTTTAAGCAGCCGAGATAATTAAGAACCTGAAAATATTGATTTATGTGGAGTGATGGGGAAAAATAATAGGCACAGCTTGTCTATGTGGGGACAAAAGAGGGCATAAATAATGACTACAAATGATTGAGGGCTGAAATTAGGAAGGAATGGATTGGGTCAGAGGAATTGAGGACAGTCTAATAGAGATGTAAAAGAAAATGTTGTGAATAGAAATGCAGCATTTGGGTGTGTTAGACCTTCTGCTCGGAGTTTCTCAGGATGTTTTGGGATCCCCTGAAGGATCTCTCTTTCTGGAGATGTATGATTTTATGGTATACAGAATATGAAAGATTGTGACTAGGAAGGTGCCATTGATGGCACCTGATGGCATTGATAGCATTGAAAAATCTGAGAGAGCTCTTACCCTAACCTTGTCCTCAATGTCATACCTCCTCCAAAACAGCCTGGTTCATTTGTTAAGACTAAGGGCCAGTGAGATCGGGGCTCTCCCCTGTCAGATGCATCATCAAAATCACTCCCTTACTCAGAAGATCACAGATCACCAAAACTGCTCAATACCAGGATTGGATGAAAAAAGCAATCGCTATTACACCAGTGATGGACTGAAGCAGCAGGATTACTATCCACCATATCATTGCCTCTTCATTCCCACCCACCCACCACCTACCCCATGAGGACCAAAGCTTCCCTTTCCCTCAGTTTTCACACTTGGCTACCAAATCCTGTCCATTCCACTCCTATGACATCTCTCATATCCATCCTCTCATCTCTGCTGTTATTGATATCATCCCAGGACAGGCTCATGTTAGCACCTGAACTGTTGCACAGCCTTTTCAAAGGGCTTCCAACCTCCAACTTCTCCCTGCTCCATTCCATCCTTTGTATTTATACCTTCCCTGTGTGTGGATCGAGTCATGTCATCCCCTCTCCTCAAAGATCTTCAGTGCTCCCTCTCACCCACCAAGTAAACATCATGCATCTTTGTCTGGCACTCAAAGGTCTCCAAAATCTGATGCCTCCCGGCTTGCCTGACCTTCCAAATTGTACGTCTCTATGTATTCTATACTCTGGTCAAACAGTCTGTCATCCAAACGTTCTGTCCTTTCTTGTTTATCTGTCTTGGATCTCATTTCTCCTTAGGTCAAAGTGTTCTAAACCTCACCCCTTTATAGCAACTGAATTCTTACCTATCTTTTAATGCCTAAAAAATGCCTTCTCCTCAGGAAGCCTTCCTTGGCGCTCCTTGTCAGAAACAACTTTCCCCCTCGGATCTCTTACAGCTCTGACAAATAATACAGAAAGCTACAAACCCAAGTACTCTGAATCTGTCTCTTCCCTCACCTGACCCCCGTTCCCCACCAGACAATTAGCTCTATGGAGGAAGAGACAATGTCTTATCCAGACTAAATCTTCCCCAGTGCTTAACATGGTGTGCTTTATAAACAATAAACACTTAATAAATGCTTGTTGCACTGAACTGGTCTCATCACTTCCTTTGCAGTTGTTTTTTAAAAATGGCCCCAGCAAGAGTTTAAGGACAAGTATAAATTATACTTTGTTAGCCCAGCCTCATGTATTTCACCTCCTAGTACCTCAAAGCACATTTATTTTTGGCTGGCAACCCCCCCAAAAAACACACACAATAAAGAGAGTTCATGCTCCCCTTTGTGTCAGACCAGTCAAGAACAAATGGATGAGCACACACACATAATCTCTCCTTGCGGCCCACATGCTCGGCTTTATTTACAGTGGATCCAATGGCAAGCCGTACATCAGCTTCCTTTGTGCACCACTCTGAGTTAACAAAATAAATGCCCCAATGGGGCCTTCTCAGGGTGGGCATGGGCTGTGGTGCTGTCATGGCAGGTCTGCACCAGAGACATCAAACAAAGGCTGGCCCTCCTCCTTCGATGAGGGCTGACACACCATCACCAGAGCGAGCTGGCGTCAGGGCCTGAAGCTAGAGCTTCTTTTCTGCTTGGTGTCAACCTGGCAAAGGTCCCTAAACCAAGGGGATGGAAGAGCTGAGAAGAGAAGGGGGAAAAAGACAGCATTTCCCCTGAATGCCCTTTGAGGAAACAATGATGGATTACCTTTGGTTATTTCCTCATTGGTCATAGCGGACATGTCCACTCGGAAAAGCAGGTACTGCTGCGCTTGTATGAGAAGGCCCGGGAAATCTCTCTCGATGGACGCAAACTGCTCAATTTTGTTTTTCACAGATGCAAGAACCTGCCCCAAACAATGAGAGCAAGTATAATTAAGGAAATCCCTTCATGAAGCCCTTCCCCCACTCCCTACTGCTCCCACACAGCCTTCTGTGTAACTCTTACAAACACGGTATCAAAGTGACCGCCAGGGTCGTGCTATCTACCCCTCTCATTGTAAGATAAAAGTGACTCAAGTCCAGAGACTTGTTCTGAGATTTGTTCAAGGTCATTCGGATATTCTGTTTTGGATTATCTTCATGAACATGCCTGACTCTTTAATAAATTAGATTACATGCTCCTTGAGGACTTTTTCATCTCTTTATTCATCTTTTTCTCTGTGCCAGAGCCATGCAAAAAGAACATGCTAAACATGTTTGCTACCCATACGTGTTTCCCGTGGGAATGCCCCCCCCATATTTCCTGTTTGTCCACTAATCCCACAGAGTTGTGAGTATCTGCCTGAGAGCATGCCCCAGGTTTGGGCAGGGTGAATGTCTTATTGCTTCCTTCCCTGTGGTATCATTTCATTAAATGCCTTTACTTTGAGGGAAATCAACATTTATGTTAGTTGCATTAATTAAATTTAATAAATATTCAGTGCCTTCTATGTGCAAGGCACTAGAGGGACAAAAACTAAAATGAGACTGTTCTCAAGCAGCTTATATTGTACTGGGGAGGGTACACTCATACACAAATAAATTCAAAGTATATAGAAAGCAAGGTGAAGTGATTTTCAGGAGAGCACTAGTGATGGCAGGTAGGGTGGAGGGTACCAGAACAGCCTCCTCCAGGAGGTAGGGCCTGAGCTGTGCTTTGAAGGAAGCTAGGGCCCTCATCCCAGGGCCCTTATCACATGTCATATTCTAGACAAGGAGGAGCTGCCATTTTTGAAAAGTCAGGGAAGCTGATGACGGAATATCATTCACAAAGAATAGGCTGGGATGGCAAGAGCAGAGAATTCTTGAAGGAAGATTACGAACAGAGGCTTAGAAAGATGGGTGGGGGCTGCTTTGGGGAGACTTTAAATCCCAGGCTGAGGAATTGATATTTGATCCTGGAGGCAACCGGGAATCATTGAGAGAGGTCTATGTCAGTGGTGTCATAGGATGGGATCTGTGCTTTGGGGAACAGTCAATAAACAGTTATTAAGCTCCTACTGTGTACCAGGCACAGAAGAAAGACAGTGCTTGACCTCAAAGGGCTTACAATTTAAAGGGGTTGTTTTAGGAAAACCAGTTTGTTAGCTGGGTGGATGGGTCGGTGAAGGGAGAGAATGAAGCAGGGTGATGACCCTCTGGATGAATCATGGCCTTTGGATGCCCCACAATGAGCTCCGCTCTCACTGTTCAATGTCCTATAGGTACGAAGGCCCATTAGGTTCATTTAAAATGCCTGGGTTTTCTTGACAGCACAACCTCCAGAACATGAAACCAAATGAAAATCTTCAGTTCATGCAGGGATCCAGTCTCGGAGACCAGTCTAATCAGGGCAGGAAAACAAAGGAATGAGAACAAGGAGCAAAGACAAATTCATATGGATGAAGGGAAATAAAAATGGATGAGGAAGGGAGAGGAGGGGAAGCTCTCACAAATGAGCTACCAGAGCAGGCAGCAGGTACAGATGGGAAGCAGGCAAACTTACCTGATACAAGGACCGAACACTGGGCTGAAAGACCATGTTGGTGTTAAGCAAAAAAGAGCGGAGGAGGGGCTGGGGGTAGCTGGCCAGCTGAGTAATGATCCCAATAAGAAGCAAATTAACATGCAAGGAGTTCTCCAGCATGTTCTCCAACTTCGACAGCACCACACTGATAAATGGTCCTGTGGGAAAAACAAAACACTTGGATATTAGTTAGCTACAGATGCATTTTTCCCTGGCTCCCCCTTGCAACTAGAGTAGCCACTGGGAAAAGAATCCTGAGGTCCTTCTCAGGTCTAGTCAGACTCCACACATGTAAACAAAAAGTAGCAGCCATCCCCATCCAATCCCAGTAAAAATATGGTAGCCGCTTCCATACGGCAAGTTGTAAATTATGGTGGTCATAAAAATAATTGGCAATTCTAAAATAAAAATTCTAAATTAAATTCTAAATAATTCTCAAACAAATCCTAAAATAAAATTCTAAATATAAAATTTTATTCTAAAATAAAAAGGCAACAACACATTGTATTGTTTCTTTAGATGGCTATCTGCCGAAATAATCTTCCCCAAACACAGATCTGACTGGCTCAAAGAGTCACAGTGGCTCCCTCTTGCCGCCATTGGTTGCCATTGCTAGCCCTTCACAGTACGAGTCCAAGCTCCTTATCCATCCCTACTGCCCAACATTCCATATTATGTCCTCTAAGTTCAGAAAGACTGGTCTGGCTACTATGTCCTAAATTTCCAGAATCATAAGCTTTTCCCCCCAAACTCAACTCCTTTTCCCGAACCTCTGTGTTTCCAGAGAAGATGCCACCATGCTTCCAACTCCCAGGTTCATAACCATAGTGGTATTTATCTTTAGCTCCTTATTATCCCTCACTCCACCTTTTCATTCAGGTGCACAATCTTGCCACTTTTATCTACACCTTCTCTCTCTCTTGTCCTCCTCTCCTTTCGCTCCGTTCACACATACCCAACCTTGACAGATCATTGCCACAGCCTATGACTTGGTCTCTTTGTCCCAAATCTCTCCACGCTCCAGGCCTTCCTTCACAAAGCTGCCTCTCTTTCTTCTTAAGCACAGATTTGGCCATGTCATTGCTATACTCAATAATTGCCTTTAAAATAAAAAATAAATTACTCTGGATTTTCAAGGACTTCACAGCTTCAGTCCGACTTGCCTTCCCACCTCATCATACAGTCATTCCCTAATCCAGGTAAAAGGGCTTTTTAAATTCCTCACATATGGCACTCCAAATCCTATCTCCTCTCTTCTGACCTGGACATCCCCATTGATGAGAATGTTCTCCTCACCTCTACTTCTTAGAATTCCAAGCACAGCTCAGGTAGCAACTGCTCCCCGGGCCTTTCCTCATCCATATCCCCACCCATGCCCCCCAAATTACTTTGTATTTGCATATTCATGCCCAAGTTGTATTCCCCCTAAGCAGAACGTACATTTCTGGAGGGCAAGAAATATTACCTTTTTCTACCCTTTATTCCTAGGGCTTCGCGGCATCCTTGCCTTGACTTTTGTGTTTTGAGAGGTTCAGATCTGAGCTTTCAGCACTGTGGGCAATTCCAAGTGTGGAAACCCCCTTCACCAATGTAGAATGACAAATTCAACCATAACTCAGTCTCACAGAGTTGCCTGAAGCACTGCGAGAGGGTAAGTTATTTGTGTATGGTCAGGGTCCTGGGTGTCTAACTCCATCTAAGCCAGGGCTCAAACCTAGATCTTCCTAACTGTACAGTCAACCCTCCAGCCACAGCCAAGCTGCCTCTCCCCTCAGTCAGTGCTTAATAAAACCTTGCTAAATTAAATGGGATTGTATTGATCTCTTATATTCAAGGCTTAGTTCTTCTCCATGATACTGCTAAGCATAGAGTATACTAAAATATACCTTAAGCAGCCAAGAGAAGGTCTGAGATGCTTAAATGTATCTGCAAGACAATAAGAATCCTCTACTAAATGGGCCAAAATACAGAATGAAGAGAAAGGACCAGGCTGGCCGAAGGTCACATATCACAGTGAAGAAGAAAGGAGACCTGCTGTTCTCATTTCAAAACTAAGCACATGTTCATAACCATCACTGAATTCTAAGGTCAGAGAGAACATCCCACAGCCCTGCTGAACACCATGGCATCAGTGGGATCACAAAACCAGGACGTTAAAAAAAAAGAGGTTTCCCTTCATTTTTATCGGAATAAAACTAGTACATTTTATGTAGCCCAAGTTCATTCAAGACAGGAAAGATCATGAAAGAAGAGATTTAGTGTCAACAAAATTACTTGTAGAAGTTTTAGATTTTTGCCATCAAAGTGTCACCGTAAATAACAGTAATGGAGATTGGTGGGTTTGGTTTTTCAGCGTAGCTATTGATGACACCCCGTAAACCGCAGCGTTATTTGTAATGAAAGCACATAAGATCTGATGAATGGGAGAGTCTCAAGAAGAGTGGGCCAATATTAATATAAGTTTAAGAAAATGAAAACAGATTTCATCACTAGACGCTTCACTCTGCAAGCACTGGGTTGTATAATAAAACCCCTGAAATGAAACAGAAGCAGTCTATTAAAAACAAACACCATAAAATTTAAAAGGAAAAAATTCAAAAACAACTGTAGCCTAAAGCCTGTGCTGAAAAAGGCATGAAGCTGAGTGATAGACGATGTTCCTTTCGCTTAAAAAAACCCAAAAAAACCCTGGATCTTAGAAACAAAGGGGAGACATCCAATAACAATCCATATTTCTGTTGGTCTTAACAATTTACAAAATGCAAACCCTAAACAACTGTGTTGCTAGTCCCCTGCTCATGTCAGTGATCTCCCCCCTTACCTACAGAATAAGATAACACTCCTTTTGGCCATTCACAATATGGTTCCAAACTGTCATGTTATTAAACATGAATCCCCACAAACTCTAGCTTCCAATCAGATTGGCCTCCCTGGTATTCCCCATACACAACAACCTGTCTCCCACCTCTGCTTTTGCACAGTCCGATCTGCCCCCAAACCTGGAACGTTCTGCCTCTTGAAATATCTAGATCCCTTTAAGATTTCCTCCTGGAGGTCTGTCTGGCTTTTCTCAATTGTTCATCTCTCTCTGCCTCCCCACTAAAAAAAAAAAAATGGTCCTACAATTATGGAAGGAAAGGTAAAAGGAGATGCCTTTCTGATTGAACGGTATCTCAGGCATTTATTGTAAGCATTTAGAGAGCTATGCAAGCAGAAGTAGGGTGCTTGGTAGAGGAACTCCTGAAATTTATTCAAAGTTTACTTTGTTGATCCCAACGATTAAGCTCATCTACTTCTTTTAGACAAAGATTGCTGTAGAGTCAGGAACATTTTTTAAAAATTTACTTTGATAACTATTGGAATATGATTCTTTCCCTTTATAATCCTATGTATTTTATTTTGTGCATTTAAAAACATTATTTTGTGCAGGAGTTCCACAGGCTTTATCGTACTGCCAGAGGGGACCATGATGCTAAAAAGGGTTAACTCTTGTTTTAATGACTAATGTAAAAGTATATTTAATATGAATGTATATGTAGAGATCCTTTATCAGACTGCATGCTGCCTTGGGGAGGGGGAGAAAATTTAAAACTCAAAATCTGATGGAAGTGAATGCTGGAAACAAAAAATTGATTGATTGATTAAAATTCTTTTAAACAGAACTCCTGTTTTAGATTAATTTGAAAGAGCTCAAAGGGAGAGTCTGTGCTGTCTATGCTTCTCTAACTCCTAACCCCTAAGTACTGCCATGGGAAGGATGAGCCTGACCCACCACCTATCACCTGCTTACCCTTAAAATAAGTCTCCACCCCCCCCCCCAAAAAAAGGTCCTCTCCCTTCCAAACTTGCGTCTACCCCATTCGATGGTCAATCCTACTCACTCATATCCAGGAATCTGAACCCAGTCTTTTGTGCCAAGATTCCTAGATTTTATGTTTTAAGTCACATTTAATGATATTTTCTTTAGTATGTAACATAAAAATCCAAGTTGTGCCATCAAGGAACATATCTAATATCTCTTATTTTATTACTACATCCAGTTGTGAAGTTTCTGACAAAGATATCACTGGAATGTATCTTCATCTTTAACAGAGGTATTAATAGGTATCTATTTTTAGTAATGAATTTGTAGCTACATTTGCTTATCTCAAATATTCTGCCCACACAGAATCTCTATCACCACCTGTTGGCAGAGTAAACAGGGATGTGCAAATAGGAGATATCATTAGAAAACAGTAAGATTAATGGAAAGGATTCATTCTTTTAGTACACAGTTAACAGATGGAGAGATAAGGCAGAGAATGAACATATGTAATACCAGGGGAAGATGTTAAAAGAGGAAATTTAAAAAAACTATAACATTATGTACACAAAGAGTAAAGCTTCTTATATATTTTCAGATGGATAGACAGATCTATCTCTATGTGTGTGTATAGATACATACATTTGCTGTGGATATATATATGTATATATATTATATATACACACACACACACATACAGATACTGTATATGTGTATGTATACACACACACGCATACACACAAAATGAGAGAGATTGTTTCTGTGTGTGTATGCAGAGGAAAGAAGGCTGTCCTCGGAGTCAGGGAGGCCTTGGTTCAAGACCCTCTGACATATACTGCCTGTGTGATCCTGAAAGCTAGTTGATCTTTCAACAACTCAAGTCATTCTCTAAGACTATAATCTGTGGAATAGCTCTTAACCTGTACTAGTAGAGGGAGTTTCCTTGCAAGGAGTTCCCTACAAAGATGCAATCACAGGTCCAAATATCCTACAGACGACAACTCTGAACATGTCACTATGCAAGATAATTAGAAAATAAGACCAGTCATCACCCTCTATACTACTACAGACTTCAAGGACCAGTGATTTCATCGATGTAGGTACTGTATCCACCATGGCAGATTCCAACCACTCGGTTTTAGTAGATGATCCTGGGGAGCTGCTGTGGCTGAAAATTTCATCCCTTTCTGGCCAACCTCTCAATGGGAAGCCTTGCTGAATTTAGTTCAGCTAGTCCTGAGGCACGTTTCAGCTGCCTTGTACAGGACTGTACATGAAGCCTTTCCAGTGGAGTAGGACCTGTCTGAGAATTTACACTTCACTGGAATAGCCTTTAGGAAATGCTGTTAAACTAGAACCAATGTCTTTTTGAACATAATCCAACTACTCTAAAGTCCCTTCCAGACATGAATTCTACGAACCCATGTTAATGTCAGCTATCGTCATTGCTTCTACTTAAGGA
Source organism: Bettongia penicillata ogilbyi (assembly GCA_023548195.1). NCBI lineage: Eukaryota > Metazoa > Chordata > Mammalia > Diprotodontia > Potoroidae > Bettongia > Bettongia penicillata. The sequence goes on from JAJHZJ010000024.1 coordinate 2,708,345, forward strand.
TCAAACATCCTGCTGCTTCATTTTATTTGCCATTGTTAAAGATAAGACTATATAATTTTACAATTTAACTGTAGAAAAAGAAGTTTGTCTGTGTAAATTTTTATTTGGTTTTATGTTTTTCCTTGAAGAAATTAAAAGAAAGTTTTTAGTCCTAAAAGGAGGAAGAAATTCTACTAACTAATACCATGAAATACCTTCATCCTTGTGCTGAATCAATGAACCACACTCCTACTCCGTCCTACCTTATTTTCCTGCCCCAGTGCCTATCATTATTCTCAGAAAAGAAATACAGCAAAGTTGCTGAAATCTTCACCTGTAAAGGGGGCCGCTTGAGTCCTCATATGATGACTGGGAAAGGCTGTCTGATCTTTTGTCCCAAATGGGGAAGGTAAGCTTTCTACCGAAGGAGCCTCAGCCACCAGATGCTCAAAGTCCTCCTCGTCTTCCTCTTCCTCCTCCTGCTTTCCTTCCTCGGCCTCGCTCGTTGCCTTTTCTTCCTTTGCTTCTTCCTCCTTCTCCCCTCCCTCCTCTGGCACAGGAGGTGAGGGAGCAGGGGTTGGGAAATTTTCTTCCATCAAACCTTCAGAGCCGGAGTCCAGTTCTTTTATGATTTTCTCATACTGGGTAATGAAATCTTCACCATCTGGGCTGACTTCCATCACAACCAAATTGTAGTCTGCCTCCAGTGGTGCAGCATGGGCTGACTCGGGCGCAAATGGCGAGGCTGACTCGGACGTGGGTGGCGGGGCCGATGACTCGGACGCGGGTGGCAAGGCTGACTCGGATGCGGATGGCGGGGCCGACTCACAGGTGGATGGCAAGGCCAACTCGGACGCCCTGGAAGGACTCTGGGGGTGCTCCTCCTCAGGCGCTTCATGGCTCAAGCTTAAACAGATCCTATTTTGTTCTCCCTCTGAATCTGTTTGTGGCTGGGGATGATCCAGGGGCCCGTTGTTTAGGGGAGACCGCGAGGACTTCAGAGGCTCCCCCTGCACACTTTGGCTGTCCTGGGCATCTTTGTCAGCACAGAGCCTGTAAACCATGACATCATCCTGAAAGTCCGATTCCTCGATGTAAGAGCCTTTGAACAGCATGATGGCATTCTTCTTCATCTCCTGGATGTGCTTGGGGGGATCAATGGGGACTGGAGGCACTGGGGTCTCCAAATCCTCACAGCGCTGAGAGGGGCCTCCCCCTGACTGGGCAGACATTCCTGTGTCGTAGCTGTCATCCCATTCCAACTCAGTTTGACTCTTCTCCTTCTTGTGCGTGAGCTGAGGATGCGGATGGCCAGGGAACGACTGGTGCATCCTCAGCACTGGATAGGACGCGTTTTTACTGTCCTCCTCCTTCAGACTGGACAGAAAGGTATCAGGATCAGGGGATTCTCCATCATAAAGAGCAGACCAGACCTGGCAGTCCTTCATGCAGTGGCTGATGTTATTATGGGCTTCCCAAAGGTACTGAAGGTAGCTGATGTCCAAGGCTTTCCCATACTCTACAATGCAGGCTGACGGAGACACTTCGCCAGGAGGCGGCTGCTCTCCAGGGCCTGAAATGAAAGACAAACACAGTTCAAAACATAACATGATCACACGTAAAAAAAAAAATAACATGATCTTTTCTTTTATTCAAGAAAACATGGGGTGGACAGAAAAGAGAGATAGGGAGAAAATTTGGAACTCAAAACCTTATGCAAGTAAATGTTGAAAACTAAAAATTAATTAATTAATTAAAAATCCCCACTGAACACTTAGGTATATGCCTACTTTGGATAGCAACAAAGAAATGAAAAGTAATAAAGTTATAGAAAAAAAGTTTAACAAAAACAGGAAGTCTTTGCCAACAGAAGGACACAAACCAAGAAGGGGAAATCAAGGGCCTGGATGTGACTATTTGTAGGATAAGGTATCAGATGGAAAAATGTTTACCCTGAAAAAATTAAATGCTCTCTCAGAAAGAAATGTATGCAGGGTAGTATCTATTTCCTTATAGTTTTACTGGAAATGTGGTTTAGAGAGTACTGGGGATATGGAGTCAGGAGGCCTGGGTTCAAATCCTGGCTCCAACACTTACTATATGATCTCAGTAAAGTCACGCCTTTCTAAGAATAAGTTTCTTTATCTGGAAAATGGGAAAAAGAACTTACACAATCTACCTCAGGAGGATGCTCAGGGGAGAGGGTCACAGAGAAGCGTTTTGTAAACCTTAAAGTGAAACAGGAATATGTTATTCCTATTAAAATAGTGTTTCTTTGAGAGGGAGAAGTGAGAGGTAGCATGAAATAGTCAAGAGAAGGTGGGCCTTGGACTTGAGAGGACCTGAATTCAAATCCTGTTCCTCTGAGACACTAGCTGTATGGCCCTAGGCAAGTCAAGTTCTTCCTGTTCAGACAACTCTCTAAGACCGTCAGTTATAAATGGAAGGAGTTCCTCTGCCTGAAGTTCTCTACACTGAGAGAGGAGGAGGAAGATGGGGAGTGGAGGAAGAGGGCGGGGGAGAAGTCTAGAAACATAAGATTGCAATAATATTGCAGTCTGAGACCTGGGGGAACTGAAGTCTCCCCAAAGTTACTCTCTGGCCAAGCTGGGTTCTCAGGGAGGCTCACTAACACTAGAGTGCCTATTATGTACGCCAAGCAATGTTCACAACATCCCAGTGGGCGCCCTGACATCACACTGCCACAAACACACATGGGATTTAGTCCATGTGATTTGAAAGGGAAGAACATGAAGACAATGTATTTCCTTGCCTGCGTTTTTCTTGTCAAAGCAGGAGATGTCTTTTCACAATTATCCATTTTTCTAAGTGGCACATTAAAATAATATTCCCTGTTTCTTCACCAATAAAACCATATTCTCCCCTCCTCCCATTTAAAAAGGAGTGTGTGTATCACCACATTAACTTTCAAAACTTAGCTCAAACCCACAAAATCATTTGAGCCAACAAACCGGATCCAAGACCTAGCAAGGAGACTTAATAGTTGTGTGACCATGGGCATATAATTTTCCCTTTAAGTATCCTGTGTAAAGTGGAGACATTAACACTGTTCACAACCTACTTTAGGGGAATTGTTATGAGGAAAGTGCTTTGTACAAACATGAGCTCACACTGAGACATTCTGTTCCTCAACAGAATGGAAGCTTGAGAGTAAAGACTGTTCATCTCTGTCTTTGTATCTCCAACATCTAGAGGCAGCTTAGATTTTATTTTGAGAGCCAACCTTGGAGTCAGCAAGATCCCAGTTTAAATATCACCTCTGACCTATTCTCACTGTGTGATCCTGCTGGGACTAAGACTATAAATTGCATAGCCGTCATAGGCCTGTGTTGGAAAGGGAGTTTCCACATTGGGAATCCCCTACACTAATGAAATTCTAGATCTGGTCAAACAAGCAATTGGGTAAAGTAGTAGACTGGAAAACCTGAGTTCAAATCCTGCCCCAGACAGAAGCCTTAGACTTCAACATTACCCAGCTGTATGACTTGAGACAAGACGTTTAGCTGCTCTCAGACCAAGTATTCTCATCTAAAATAGGGCTAATAACAGTACATAACAAGGTTGCTGGAAGGATGAAAGGAGGTAAGAGATGTGAGCCCTTTGTGAATCTTAAAAGCATCAGATAAATGGCAGCTGTTACAGTAATTGTGAACCCCAGAATCCAGCAGAACGCCTTACATGTATACCGGGCCCTTAATAAATGCTTCATAGACCAAATTGTTGATTGCTGGTTGAGAAAATGTGTTACAAAGATGAAATAATTCACCAAAAAAAAAAAAAATCCAGAGAAACTCCAGACTCCTTAGGCTTTGTTCTCCTAGTATCCACATCCTTCTCTGACCTTGAAGTCAGATGTTTGCAGGTGGTAGGTACATCTTTCAGGTTACTTGAACTGCATTTAATTTGTCATGGTGTCTCTGCTGCTAAGGGAGGTGAGGAGGGTGGTGTTCAGGCTCGCACCCCATAACAACTTTGTCAGACTCAGAATGGTTAACTATACAACGTAAGTGTAAAATGTAAAAATTAAGAGGTATCATCACAATGGCCAACTCACTGACCGGCCACTTGCCTGCTAACAAAATTAATGTCTTGGAGAGAAAATTTAAAAAATAAAAATGTAGCTCCTGCAACAAAAGGCCATTTTCTAGCTTCAAAGGGTGTGGTTTTAAAGCATCAAAAGTTGCCTGAGCCAGTGCTGAATACTGAGGCCAATATTTTTTAAAGATGGGCTCCATTTTTGTAGCGTAGAAAAGTAAACGTGAAAAATTAGCAACTAGCGAAGTACACGAAATCCTCTCTGCTTTGCCCAGCAAAATCGATACAAGAGGAAGTTATCTTCATGTACTACCGCACAGAATCACCAGAAAAGAGAGAGAGGGCTGGCTGAGATAAGCTACAAGGCTCAGTCCCTTCTAGCATGACATCCCATGATTCTGTCAACCATGTATGGGCCCGATGTCACATAGAAATACTCAAAGACCAAGGAATAGTAAGGAAACGCTAATTTCTAAAAACGTATCTAAGTCAAACACAATGATAACTTTCTCAACCAGGGGAACCCACTCATAAAGATTCTATGTGGGGTTCTTAACATTTCTGTTTGTCAAGGACCCCCTGGGTCAGTGTGGTGAAAGCTATGGACCCCTTCTCAGAATAGTGTTTTGCATTAATTAAAGGAAACTGTAAAATTAAAGTTAGAGGTTAGTGAAAATAGAAATTTTTCCCCACTCAAATTTCTCCAATTTCCCCCTGAAATTAAGGGATCTTGGTTAAGAATGCAGAATGGCATTGCAATAATGCATGGGAATCAAATATTTAAAATTATAAGGAAACTTAAGGGTCATCTAGTCCAACCCTCCAGAGGAGGAAACTGAAATGACTTTTGCTCAAGGTCACACAAGTGGTAAATGTCAAAGGCTGAAATTCTGTGTATTAAGGTAAGGAAGAAAGGAAGGAGGGAGGAAAGCATTTATTAAGTGCCTACTTATGTACCAAGCATTGAGCTTTACAAATGTTATTTTAGTTGATGCACAAAACAACCTGGAGAGGTAGATGATACTATTATCCCATTTTACAGTTGAGGAAACTGAAGCAGACAGAAGGTAAGTGACTTGTCCAGGGCCACACAGCTAGTAAGTGTCTGAGGCAAAATTTTAACCCTGTTCTTCCTGACTCCAAGCCTGGCACTGTATCCATTATATCCAAAAGCTGCCACCTATTATTAGAGGGGGAAATTTACATGATATGGAAACAAAAGATATTCATGACAATATGTTTTAAGACAAAGCTTGGAATAGAACCCAGATCTTGGGAACAAGAGTATATACCTGTCCCTGCTCATTAGGATGCAGTCAGAACTTCTCCACTGAAAGGATCACCTGAAGAAATACTGACAAGACATGAATACATTCGCTATCTGCACACACAAACAGACTGGCCACAGAACTGTCTTCTGCTTTTCCCTACCCATTATTTTACATATAATCCTTAAAAGAAGATTAGCCCCTTGAAATAAGGGACTGTCTCAGCTGTGCTTTTTTATTTCCAAGGCCTACACAGTTATTATCAAGCACATAGTAGGTGCATAATAAATATTTATTAAATTCAGTATACCCATGTTGGTTGGAAGGAGACTCATATGAAATCTAGGTACAGTTTATAATTAGTGTTATTCCTGTGTGTGTGTATTTTTTCCCAAGATACCTCATTTAAAAGGCATTGCCTAAATTGAGGCTAACATGCAATAATGTCAAGATAACTAGGTAGAAAGAAGATGTAGATATAGATAGATGTGGATATGGATATAGAAATGGATATGGATATGAATGTGGGTATATAGAGATGGATATAGATGTACTTCACAGAGCTGCACTTTCAGTTCTCAAATCAACCAACCAAAACACAAACATATTATTCTGCCCACCTGAACAGGTCTAAGATGTCACATACTTAGTCTATACATTGTTAATCTGGTCAGTCATAACGCACAGCTACGATATCAGGTGCCTGTAGACAATGTATGTATTAAATCCTCACATTCACACCGCACCATAAACAGCAAGCTGCCATTTTTCTTTTCCTACACTTAAAACCTTTATAACTGCATATTGGGAATCAAGCCATATGGAGTCAGGCTATCAAGAAGTTTCAGTATGGTCTTATCCAAATTTGAATATACATAAACAAACTTAATTTTTGAAGACATACTGGAATATGCCTTTCCATTTCTAACTCTAGGAATCCTCTTTAAAATAAAGATTCAGAAGCGGTAAATGAAGGAAGGACTTTGTTTTGTACTTGGAGCTAATTACCGAGTGTATATAATTCCTGAAGGAGAAGAATCACAACCCCAAATGAGTCCTTTATAAGGTGAAGAAACAGCCTTCACCTGTGTTCCCAGACACAGACATCCCCCAGACAAGGAAGAATGTGGATACGCTTTCTTTAGTTCCCACCTGGATCACTGTGCATGAACTTGGACCACAGGATGTAGTCCCTCTCCTGGTTCCCAAGAGTCAGGGTGATCCCACTGGAGCAGCACACGGGAGTCAGAGCAAGCAGCTTGGCTGCAGAAACAGAATAGCAATCTCTTTCTTTCACAGCCCACCTTTGACTCATCATCATGTGGTTGCATGGAATTAGGTACCTGAAAGAATAATTGTATTTCCATTAATCCAAGTAATGGTTTCTTTCAACCAAAGAAATGCAAACGCCTGGTGCTTCATTAATACCAGGAGCTGACGCGTTCTCCAGCCCTAGGGTTGGCAGATGATGAAGGCAAAAGAGGCTCCCCCATATCCCAAATCAGCTTCCCTACTTTCTGCTGATAAAACAGCAATATGCATCCACATCACACAAGAAGTTCTAGGTTAATTCCAAGTCCCGCACCGGCCTGGACTCTGGACATTTCAAGTTGCCATCTCTACTGAAGCACCAATGATGGAACGCTGGACGCCGTAACGGTCAAACTTGCTTAGCACACTCAATAAACAAAATGATAATAAATGCAAAGCACACCCTCAAAGGGAGGGCACAGAGTAAACCATGTACTAGCTTCTAAACATCCACAGACAACAAATCTACGTCTGATTCTCTGATACAGAGACAGTTACAGAAGAGTCAAAAGAGGGCTAGGCTCATAACTGCACTTCAAGAGGCAAGAGGGCCCTTAGAGATTATTGGCAGTAACAGTTCACCTTCCCTTCATCTGACAGATAAAGAAACTGAGGCCAAGAGAAGGGAAATGTTCCATCAGCGCTGATCCAAATAATAAGGAGCACACCCAGGATTTGAATCCTGGACCTTGGACTTCAAAACTAGTCGTCTTTCCTGACTTTTAATTAATACCTCTGACAATGGCAGAGCTATGTGACCACAGGTCAGTCTCTCCCATCCCTGAATCTCCGTTTCCTCATCTCCAAAATGGGGATATGGCTATTTGTATCTTACTCCTATGTCATAGAGTTGTTGTGAGGAAAATGTTTTGTAAACCCTAAGTGCTAAAAAAAAAAAATGAGTTCTTGTATGTGTAAGCAAAATCTTACATTTTCTCAAACAATTTAAAAAAAAAATCTGAGTTTTAATATAATTCAGAAAAGTCTAACTTAACCAGATCTCTCAAGCCATTGGAATGATTTCATCCTCAAGTCTACTTCCAGGAAAAAAGGAACTTTTCACTAGAAAACAAGCATTTCATTATAATAAATGAAAAGTTTCAAGGGCACATCTGGAGATCCATACCTATTCTAGATAAGCCTCTGAAGGGGAGATGTAGACAGCTGAGAAACCCCACTTTTATGCCCAGAACTGACCACACCTGAACTTCAAAATGAAACCTTTGTAGCAGGGCAAAATTCTCAGTGTTTGAAAAAGCTCCAGTTTCTTTCATTATGTTCCAGTTACTAAGTTAGGAAAGCAAAAAGGCAACATCACGCTGTGGGGAAAGCCCTGCCTCGAAGAAGGAAGATGGCAAAGAATTCCAGCTATCTACTGTCTGTGTGAACAGAAATTCAGGTCCCTCAACTCTATGAAGAAGGGAGCTGGCTCTAGATGAGCCTAGGGGCTTTTCTACCTCCAGACAAAAAATAACAGTATATTTTAAAGATTTTTAAACAATAAAAACAGTTCTACTTCTAAGGCTCTTTGCAACTAGTAAATCTATTAGCTGATGTAATTTCAGTAAACCAAAGATTTCTATTCTTATCATTATTACTCACAAGCAAGAATTTCTTAAGCACTTAATATGTTCCAGACAATGTGCTAGGCACAATAAAAGCTGCATCCATCTGCGTAACTGCACAACGGAAATTTAATATAAGATAATAACACCAGGATAACAACTTGTCTCTGGATCATTTCTATCTGAACTCATTTCACTTTTTATGAAAAATGATGAGAATGAGATAATGATTTTAAAGCTATCAAAATATATGAAGACCTAGCAAAAAGAAACCGAAATCTCCTCTGGGAACCAGATGAGATACACATATATCATCCCCTTCACCTTGTCGACTGCTGGAGTTGTCCAGAACATGCCTCCTGTGAGGCCAGAGGTGAGTTTATGTGCTAATACTTTAATTCAATTACAAAAAGCTTTTATTTTATCCAACCATGCCACAGATGACAGAACATTAAATACAAAATAATAATAGCAGGAAAGGGCTTTAGACCAGGTAGTTTTCTGTCTGAATGCCATGAGAAAAGGAGAGAAAAACAAGCTCCATAAGAAGATGCTTTCACGAAGCCTACGGGAGATGAACCCAAATCCTAATGCGTGTTTTATTCAATAACAAAAGGCAGTCATTTTTATCTACACATGAAAAGGTCTGCAGAAAGTTAAATGTAACCAAACAATGGCAAGGGAGCGACCATTTGGAGAACTTTTTCTATTTGAACTCCATTAAATTAAGCTACCAATAACTAGGGAAAGGTCAAGCTACCCATTGGTCATAGCAGATAATCAGATTTAGCATGTCTGGTCTAATCAAGTGTTTCATTTTCTTACTTCAAAAGAAGAGGGGTAGGGATCATTGTATCAACTTAAATCATTAATAAAATAATACTGAAAATTGGCATTTATATAGTGCTACAAAGTTTGTAAAGCACTGTGTGTGTGTATACACACATATACATACATACATACACACACATTTGTTACCGTCGAACTCTTTCAGTCATGTCTAACCCTTTGTGACCTCATTTGGGGTTTTCTTGGCAGGGATACTGGACTGATTTGTCATTTCCTTCTCTAGCTCATTTTACAGATGAGGAAACTGAGGCAAACAGTTGACTTGCCCAGGGTTGCACAGCTAATAAGTACATGAGGTCATATTTGAACTCATATCTTCCTGACTCTAGGACCGGTGTTCTATCCACTTATATTACCATTTAAGTATCACAACAATCTTGTGATTTTGTCCATTTTGTAAAATAAAGAATCAAAAGGTCACAGAGGTTAAATAGATACCAAAGTCACAGTGCTACTAAGTATTGATGGGGCAAACTAAGCAAAACATACTATTATTCTCCATTCCCTGAACACTTGCCCCAGTCAAGGTCTTAACATAAGCTTATTTTGTTCATGAATGATTTAAAAAATGAAATGATTCACTGTTTTCTTAGGGTAGATGAACCTGATGACTGAGTTTCATTTAGGCTGGAAGCAAACAGAACATTTTTCACCATTGAAGTTGATACACATAGATTTCCCCATCTTCGTTTGAGGTAGGAAAAATGAAACACCAGACCAAACATGATAAAGCGATTCATCAAATATCACCAGTGGGTAGCTTGAAATTACATTTAGACTCCTGGGCTATGTGACAATTGCAACCTTGCAAAAACGTGTCTGAGTGGAAATGGGGAATTTGTGCTGAACACAGGATGGAAAGGAAAGGAGAGACCTCATGGCAGGGGAGATGTCTGAAAGAAGGAAATGGGAAAGCCTGTTTGGAGGAAGAGATTTAACTGGAGAGATAATCAGAGTGCCGAGAGGCCATGTTACATTAGTAAGATGAAAATGCCATTGGCAAAACTGGCATATGACAAAGGAGAAGGATCAGTTCAGACTTGGATGTTGAAGTTTTTTATTTTATAAAAAAATTGTCTTTATTATAAATTTCAAAAGAGTTTCAACCAAAAAAAAAAACCAAGAAAGAAAGATAAAAAAAGGAACGAAATCTCATAAAATCATTAACTCCAAACTAGTTATATTTTGAATGAAGAGGAGAAAAAGATATAAACTTTGGCCACAAAGAAAAAAAACCCCCAAACTCCAATACAGTATCTTACTTGTCCTCTGTTCTCCTCTCTATTTCTCTTCTATGAATTTGGGAGATGCTGTAAGTTATTTTTCACAGAGTGGGAGTTGCTATATGAGTCGTCCTAATTTTGCTTTCATCATGCTGGGTCACTTCACATGAGCCTTGCTGTATTTCTTTTTATCCTTCATATCTGAACTTTTTATGGGGCAATAACATTCCATTTCACTAACACGCTACATTTTATTTAGTTCTGTGAGGTTTTTTGTTTGTTTGGGGTTTTTTTGTTTTGTTTTGTTTTTGATATACAGGTTGTTTACAGCATTTGTTACTGGAATCTCTCACTAAGTCATTCGTTTATTAAATTAAATTCACATTGTAAAATAAGGCTGGAGTCATATCTAAATTTTAAAAAACTCTCTGGGTAGGACCACCATGATGCTTACCCTTTCACTGCATTTTAAGAGTTTGCTGTTTTTGATCAGTTGTTTCAGTCGTGTCTGACTTTTCGTGACCCCATTTGGAGTTTTCTTAGCCAAGATATTGTAGTGGTTTGCCATTTTCTTTTCCAGCTCATTTTACAGATGAAGAAATGGAGACAAAGTTAAGGGACTTGACCAGGATCACACATCTAGCAAGTGCCTGAGGGAAGATCTGAACTCAGGTCTTCAGATCTCCCTAACTCCAGGCCCAGTGCTCTATCTACTGCTGCCAACCAGCTGCTCTAGTTTAAGAAATGCAGAAGTGCTTTTTCACAATGGCTGTTCGAAATAGAGCAACTAGTGTTGTCACTGTTCCCATTTTATGGGTAAGGAAACTAAGGCATCAAGAAGTTGTCAATGGTCACACAGCCTCAGGACTCAGATCCAGGTCTATGCTGTTAGACAACATCAATCGACATACATTTATTAGGCACCTACCGTGTACCAGGAACTGTGCCAAGTACTGACCTCCCCATAGTCTGCTTGTGCAGTAAAAGAGAATGTAATAGAAAGAATATTGTCTGAACTTGGCATCAAAAGGCCCATAGGTTTGAATGTCGGTGTTAACATTTACAAGTCATTTCATTTCTCCAAGTCTCAATTTCTCCATTTGTAAAATGAAGATAATAACACTGCTCACTTCACAGACTTTTGTGAGGAAAGTGCATTGGGAAGGCAGTGTGGTATAGTGGAAAGAGCACTGGATTTGTCGTCAAGAGAGACCAGGGTTCTAATTCTAAATTCTGACCCTTACTAGCTGGGAGACCACGGACAACTTACTGAACTTCTCTAAGGCTCAGTTTCTTCATCTGCAAAATAATAATCTTGGCACATGATTGTTGTGAGGATAAAATGAGATAATGTATTTCAAGGTACTTGAAGATAATGTTAAGCGTTATATAATAACGTTAAAGATAATAATAACAAGATAATGGGTTACAATGTATTTGTAAGTCTTCAAGCACTATATAAATGCTAGAAATGATTATTCTTTTCAGTTAAGTGAGTGCTTTCAAAGCACCACATCTATGCTAGCTGTTATTATGAAGAATAAACCTTCACACACTAAATGTGAGTTATTAGGAGGAAGCAGCGTCTGATTGGAGAAGACCAATCGGATAACTCAAGGTCATGCTGCTGGCATCTTCTTACCGCAGCCTCCTCCCCTCTTCCCATGCAGCCCTACACATCTCCTCCCACTGTCGTGCGCTTCACTCCTTAAAATGATGCACCGGATTCAGCGGAAACTCGAGGGCTCATCAAACAGTAGCTAGGAAGCGCACTGATCACACACTGGCTGTGTTAAAACTCACACACACACGCGTGCATGCACACACACATGCACACACTCACACACATGCACACACTCATACACATGCACACACATGCACACACACGCACACTCACACACATGCACTCACACGCACACATGCACTCATACGCACACATGCATGCACACACTCACACACATGCACTCTCACACACATGCACACACATGCACTCACACGCACACATGCACTCATACGCACACATGTATGCACACACTCACACACATGCACTCACACACGTGCACACACATGCAGCGTGCACACACATATGCACTCACACGTGTGCACACACATGTGCACGCACATGCAACGCACATACACGTGCACGCACGCGCACACATACTCCAGGGCAGGAAAGTGAAGAATAAACAATCAGGAGCAGAGAGAGGAGGTCCTTCACAGAGATAAGATGGCAACATCGTCAGGGACTTTCAATCCCAGCAGGCAGAAATCCATGAGATGATGGGACTCAATTCCACAGCTGAGGTGAAAATGGCCCTGATTTTGTCTGAGTCAGGAAAAAGAAACGAACTGCCTTTTCCTTGTGAGTTCAAAGTGTTGCCTCTACCACATAATGAGGCGTCAGAAATCTTTAATGCAAGATGAGGAAGAATAGAACCTCTGGGGTTTTTTAAACACTTTTACATTTTAAAATATTTATATAGGGGATTTTGAACTTCATTCAGATCAGGTGAGCAGTTCCTAAAGTATAATAGATCTCAAATAGCCCCATGGGTCGTCTGGATGTACATGCGATATCTAGCCTATTATGTACATGTACATACATACATACATATATGTGTGTATGTATATATATGCCCTGTGATGTAGATATAGACATATGTGTACAGTATATGTATTGTTGTGTTTCTCCTTCCATTTTCGAAGAGGACCATGACATCAGAGAAATGATGACATGACTTGCACTTGACTTTGAGTGAGGGAGGGAGGGCTGTGCAGGTCACCAGCCTCAGTTTCTCCTCCTGAGTTATCTGGGTCCAGTGACCAGATAGTCATCAGGATGACTGGAGAGGCCCAGGATAAAATGGGAGACCTTGGTCTTTTAGGCTAAGATTTTTCAGGCACTCATTCACAGTCAGATAATGCCCATAGGCCTCTAAAAAAAGTAGTCAGGGAGTGGCTCCTTTAATAAAAAAGAAACAAATGGATAAATCATGCTGGGAGAGGCAAGAGCCTCAGGGTCGTTGTTTGGGAAAGAACCTATTACTATTGCCAGGAGGGTCCAAAAATAGCCATTGAGTGGAGGCTGAGCAAGGACCCTTCCTTGTTCAATCCATGGGCTTCAGAGTGTATGTCTTTGTGCATGTGTGTATACTAATCGATATTTATGGAAGGTGAAATTCAGATAGCCAGAGGGAGGAAAAACAATTATTTTGAGCTTATACCTAGGAGTACACAAATTTCTCAAGAGAGCTATTTTTACTTTTCTTAATTCATCTAGAAACTTTCTCTTTGTTCTATTTCTCCTCCCTAGACCACCTTCATACATACCTGTGAAGAGGATTATGATGTTAATACCATTTGTAATCTGTATAATGTAGCTAGAAACGCCCCACTCTCTATCCCCATAAGAGACTGTATCAACCCATACTTAGGCAAGCATAGTCCTCCCACGGGTAACTGTCTCAACAAGCTCTAACCACAAACTAAACTGATTCGGCCCATAGTGAAAAAGTAGCAAAGGCAGTCCTTCCAGGTCTTTTAAGTCCAAATCCAATTTTTCTTTCTTTCCCTTCCTTTTCCTCCCTCCCCTTTTCCTTCCTTTCCAAACCAAAGGGACCACTCCACATTTGGCTGGAAATGAGTCGGGTTCCAACTCCAACACCATATCATCTGTATCCTTTCATCTCTGCCCTCAAACAGAAGTCACAAAACCCTGAGGCCAGCTGCAAACTCTGGTGTTACTCCTCCCCAGTAAGCATTTATTGTGGTCACCAAGTTCACTCCAGAGTCAGTGAGCTATCCCTTCCAGTCGCAACATGTACCACAGAATTAGAAGCTCCCATTGCTCCTTGATAACCCCTATTATACCTTCAGGGAATTAGATGTACTGTATTCTAGCATCTTAAAGGCAACTGATTTGTCCTGAAAAGTGGACTTAAGAATTAGGAAGATCTGAATTCAAATCTTATCTCTGGAATTTACTAGCTGTGAGGCGAAGTCAACTTCCCTGGATCTCAGTGTTTCAATTGTAAAATGAAGGGGTTAGATCTGATGACTTCTGTACCCCTGAGGGGTACTCAAAAATAACACATTGTATATTCACTCAACATATAAGTGAATCCAGACTTCACCTAAAGCACAAAAAGAACCTTGCCTTTTCTTTAATTTACTTCTCTATTTACCCCAAGTCTAGTTGAGGAAAGAGAGCGACAAAGAGAGGAGAAAAAAAGAGGAGAAAGAAAAAGAAAAGAGGAAGGGAAGGAAGTAGGGGAAAAAGAGAAAAAAGAAAGACAAATGGGCCATTTAAGTATTATTTTTAAATGCACAGAAGAGAAAAGAATTTGGGCCAGAAGAAAACATAGATAAACAGGTCAGTTTTGAAAGTTTATATGTAGTTAAATTTATTATATGCATTTTATTTGATGTTTAAGGTTTTTTTAAATTTTTAAATAAAGAAGACATTTGAAGGGAACAAGGACTTCTAAGAAGCAGAGGGTGGTAAGGGAGTGCTTCCAAGTCTGGGAAACAGCTGGAGGAAAGAGACAGAGACAGAAGATGGCGAATGAAAAGGGCAGCTGGACATGGAGCGTGTGAAGGGGATTAACATGTAATAAAACTGTGAATCAGATTGTGAAAGGTTTTAAATGCCCAACAGAGAAGGGGGTACTAGACACTACGGCAGGGCTTAACCCTTTCTTGTGGCACGGACCCCTTGGGGAGTCTGGTGAAGCCTTTGCAGGATAAATGTTTTTAAATGCATAAGACAAAATACATAGGATTACAAGGGAAGTTATACTAGAATACAGTTATCAATACAAATTTCATGTTCATGGACTTCAGATTAAGAACCCCTGCCCTAAAGGGTAAAGATATGGTCGCACTTGCAATCTAGGAAAATCATTTTGCCACCTGGGTGGCAGACACATTGAAGAGGAGTGGGATTTACGGCACGGAGACCAAGGAGGAAGCTATTGCAATATTATAGAAGGTCACTGATTGTCTGAGTTAAAGAGGATTTGGATTGGGGGGAAAGATGAAAAAATGATGAGAACTTGCAAGTGTTTTAAATAGTCATCTATTTCCACTTTTCACCAGCAGACTTTCTTCTGAATGGAATTAGAAGAAACCCCTAGGGCCAAATATGCAAACTGAGGCCAGATGAGATAAAGTGGGTCAGCTGTCCAAGGGCCCAGAGGTAAATATGGCAGATCTGGGATCTGAACCCCTGGCCCATGCTGCCTCCATATGGTCTTCTACAAATTTAAATAGAGAAACTCTTAAATTAACTTTGGGAAACAACATGGAAAATGTTAAAGGAATTTTTCTTGAGCTCCGTATTGAAGGTTTTTGTTGTTTTTCCATCTGTGCCCCTGAGCAAGGGGGCTGTCTGGCTTGTCTTACAGGAATAAAACACAAGAAGTCACCACAATGTAGGTAGAAAAAAAATAAAGAGATGTTACCTTAGAACCAGCTGAAGCATCACATCTTCACAGTGTAAGCCAATCAGGGTTCTGAAGAGTGCCAGGGACACCACACACAGCTGGAAAGCAATAAAACCCACATTTCATTCTTAATCCCTCAGTGGCAACTCTGCCTCCCCAAAGACTACAAGGGTAGCTCACAAGTTAATACACAACAGCCCGTGTGGGGCATTTTCATTGAGCCACAAGAAAGTCAGAGACAAGGCACACCCAGACTGAAAATACCCTGTAGGATTTGATCAGGATGTCTAGAAGTATCCAATTATATAGGGAAGCCTTCTTAAAAATATCTAGACTGATGATACTTCTATCTTATAAAGATTCAGCCTTTATCTCTATATGCTTTTCCATTTAGAATGATCTGCTTACTTCTGCCATTTTCCTTCCGAGTGCTCTTCACACGCAGACAGTAATGTTGTCATGAACCACCAAAACAGCGTAAGATGGGGCCAACATTAAGTTAGGAAGATGGTGTGACACGGTGGATGTAGGGATGGCCTTGACATCATGGAGACCTGGGTTCAATTCCTACCCCTGATGCAGAGAGGCTCTGGTCAAGGATTGGGGCTCAAAGATGCTAAATGACTTGCCCAGGGTCTCACAGCCTGTATATGACTGAGGTAGGCTGACTCTCTATCCACTACACTATACTGACGTAACCCCCAGGACCCCACAATTGTAAGCTCTTTTAAGAGACATTATTTATGGTCTTTACAGCATTTTTCAGGGAAATATTCAAAATATTCTGAAAAAGAACTCTGAAGATTGAATCGTGTTGGCAGCCTGCTTACTCAGTACCTAGTGTGGTTATGAAGTAAACTAATTAATGTTTTGCTGTATTCCACAAACTTAATGGGGGTACTCTTGGGGCCCAGAAAAAAGGCAAGTAAGAGGAGAAGTGGCCGGAAAGGCCTTGTATAAGAGATGGCATCTGTGCCGAGCTTTAAAGAGAGATTGGAATTCCAAGAGATACAGATGAGACACGTGGGCATTCCAAGCTTGGGGGACAGCCAAGACAAGGGCATGGCAGGGGTTGGAGGGGAGCAGAAGATGTAGTACCATCTGTTCAAAACACCAAGCAACTCAGCTTTGCTGGAATACCGAGTTCATAATAGTGATATTGAACCAGTCAGTTCATTATAAGCAGGGTATAAGCAAGCATATGACTACTTCGTAGAGTATTTTATAATGAAGGACATTATGTGCAGAGCTTGAAAGGCTAAAGAGAGAAATATGGATTTTAACTGAGAATATACATTTGTAAGGTTAACCTGGCAATATTGTATGGGATGCGCTACAGGAGGGAGAGATTAGGGACATGGAGACCTTCTGGGGGAACATAGCAATATTCCAGACAACAAGAGGCAATAAAGTAATACCCTAGGGGGAAGCTAAGGCAAATACTTTGATGGCATCCAAAGGACTACTGACAGGCTGCTGGTCGGCTCTGTGAAACCGAGAGGCAAGGAATCAAAGATGGTTGGAAGGTTGGGAGCAGAAGTGACTGGTAAAATGGAGACACTACTGGCAGGGATGGGGGACAGGGATCTCCATAATGTGGCACCAAGCTGCCTTTCCAGCCTTACTTCACACCCCTCCGGGGCTAAAAAAAGGACCACTGTCTATAGCCCAAATGCATCCCATGCTTTTCCTTGTCCATACTCTTCCAGATGCAGAGGAAGATGACTTCCAGAGCCTCAAAAGTAGGTATAGGGATTGGAATTGGACCTATGAATTCACTAGCACAGAGATGAAGAAATTCTCTTTACCAATGCACCTTCTCTTTACCTTCCCTTAAGGTTTTAGAGTTTCCTGGGACACTGAGAAGTTAAGTGACTTCCTTAAAGTCACACAGCCAATACATGTTGGAGACAGGACTAGAACTCAGGTCTTCCTGGCTCCAAGCCCAGCTCTCCATCCATGTCCCAAACTGAACACATCATCTTAATCTACAAACTCATCCATTCTCCTAACTCTCCTATTTTTCTCATTCACACCCCCATCTTCCCCAGCCACCAAAGCTTAAAACTTGAGTTTCACTGATGGAACTTCCTTTTGTTTCACCTCTAACATCCAGCAGAAGGACCCTGAAACAAGGACTATCGTGTTTACATCTTTTATGCCCAGTGCTTAGCTGCAAAGTGCCTATCCCTTAGTAGGCACTTAATAATTATTTGTTGAATTGAACTGAATCCAATAAGTTGCTAAATCCACTCAACTCTAATACGTACCCATGTCCTTCATTCCATTCCTATTGCATCAACTGGACTCCCCATCTCTGGTCTCTCTTCCAGGTCTAGGCAGGTTACTATCTTACTCAAAAACCTTCAGTGGTTCTTCATTGCCTATAAAATTAAATACATGCTCCTGATGCTGTCCATCCAGGTGCTCCACAATCTGACTCCACCTCACCTTTGCAGGCTATTTCATATGACTCTTCAATCAAACTAGATTACTTTGCCATTTGCCAGTCTGGCCCTGCCATCTATGTTTATTCTCTGGCCGTCATCACGCCTGGAAAGGAGGTCTCTAACATTTCTGCCTTTTGCATTCATTCTTCTCCTTTAAAGTCCAATTCAGGCCACCTCCTCCATGAAGGTCTTACCTCCTCCTCCCCTGTTTTTCCCAGATAGAGGTGACCCCTTCTTGTCTGAAGCTTCTCTCTTTGACCCCTCTTATATTATTTTGCAAGAGAGATTTAGCTGGAAGGGACGAATCCAACCTTTTTATAAACTAAGAACTCAAAACCCAAGGAGGCTATAATACTAACCTACTATCACCTAGATCACAAATGGCAGGACTGCGCCTCAAACCCATGCTGCCTTTAACATGTAATTTATAATTCAGTTATTTGTGTACATACTATTGTATCTGCGTAGATCAGCACACAAGCTGGTGTTTAATCTCTGCTGTAGTTCTGCTCTTGTACCTCATCATGGGATGGAGCTAATCCTATCTCAAAAGCTTTGCCAGTGGACACCAGCCAAGCTGAAAAGTCTTCCACTAGAGGCCCAGCAATAAAATGTTTATGTCATCTGAAGACCAGCCCAATTAAAATTAGAAAGGATTATCACCACTAATCTAGCTACCAAGGGTTGGTTGGTTTGTTTATCTTGGCCACAATTTATTAAACCATCTACTAAGGGGTTAACATCTGGATTGCTGGATCTTTGAAATTGATAAATAATTTATAGATAATAATTGCTAAATCATTAAATTAATTAAAATTGTTAGATATTAATAATTATAATGATAAATTAAGATTATTAAATTAATTAAATAACTGCTAAATAACAGATGGTAAGCTCCTTGAAGGTAGTTAGTATACCTGTTTCTACTTTAGGATCTAATTTAGCATGCTGCATACAGTAGTAATTTAATAAATGTTTGTTGTTCCTATTTCATTACCACATCTCTCTAATAAGTGACCCTGTGACTTTCTGTCATTACTACTTACTACCTTATCATGCATTTCTTTCCTATCCCCTAACAATCTGGATTCTCTGTTCACTACTGAAACCAATCTTCTGAAGAGCCCTGGTGATTTCCTTCTTTCCAAATCCAATGACTTTTGGGAGAGGCGGAAGGTAGGTGTCCTCTTCCTTCTTGACTTCTCTTTGGAATATGGGCCAACTAATTTTCCTCTTCACTTCTTACAGCTCATTCGTTTGCCATAACATTGTACTATCCTCATTTTCTCCTAATTCTCAGGGGTTAGGAGCGTCCTTCTTAGGACCCACTCTCTTCTCTTACCACCTAACTTCAGGTGTTCAACAAGACTCAGTCCTCATCTATACACTTTCTCCTTCAGGTAATTCTTCCTTTCTAATTTCATGAAACTATGGACTCTGACTCCTAAATGTATTCCTTTGATTTTGACCCTATCATCTGCGTTGCAGTCCACTGCCCAATCACCATTTCCACTCGAATATCTTGCCGTCAGGGCTCAGTTTGGTCCCCTTTTCCCAACTACCTCATTTCTTTCAGTAACACAATAATTACTCAGTTTCTCTGGAGTCACCTGACTTTTTGGGAGTCTCTGATCCATTATATCCAACGTCATCAGGTCATATGATCTCTTCCTTCAAACAGTCTATATAGTCACCATTTCTTCTCCACTCTTGTGGCTACCAGCTTATGGAGGATTTCCCATCACCTCATGCTCAATGGACTGCAAGAACCTTCCAATTAGTTTTCCTGCATCTAATATTTGCCCTCTCCATTTCATATTGTACAATGACACTAGAGAAATATTCCTGGATCCTGCTTTCATCGCACTTCTCTCCAGCTCAGTAACCTCAATGACTTCTCATTGCTTTCACTGTCAGTTGGCAGACATTTCTACCACTACCTCCAATTTCCTCAGGTCAACCTCCTAGTTATATCCTAAAAGTGGCATGTTCATGCAGGGCTCCACACATCTGCTCATGCTAAATCCCTCACAAGGAACCTTCTCTGTTCATACGAATCCTAGCCTGGCCTTCCTTCAAAGTTCAGCTCAAATCAAACTTTCTCTAAAAAAACACTGCTCTCTCCTCTCCCTTCTCTGACCTCCTCGTATGCTTAGTGTCTGTACTACTCTGGAACTTCATCACCTATGACTTAGGAAAGCACATATAACTGGGTGAGTAGAGCACTGAACCTGGAATCAGGAGAAATCAGATTTCTAATTCTACCTCTGTATGACCAGAGATAAGTGACTCAGTCTCTCCAAGACTCTGCTTCTTTATCTGTCAAATAAAGACAATAATACCCATTGTACAGAATCAGATTTTCTGGGTTGGAAAAGACCTCCGTGACCATCTAGAATAAGGGAGGGCAAACTATGGTTCTAGGCACCACCTTTTTTGCTACTGCTCATGAGCTAAGAATAGTTTTTTTTTTCATTTCTAAATACAACAAGCTTTATTTTACAACATAAAAACTATTCTTAGCTCACAAACCCTACAATAACAGGCAGGTTAGATTTGGTCAGGAGGCCCCTGTTTGCTGATGCCTGATTTAGTGTAACCCATACCCAACCAAAGGAATCCCAGCTACAACATAGCCAGCGAGGGTTATCAAGTCTTGGCTAGAAGACTTCCAGAAGGGGAATGTACAACCTCCCAGGGCTACCCATTTTACCTTGGTGAATCTAACTTTAATTGCATTATAGCAAAACGTTGCCCCTTTGAATGCTTATCCTCTTCCACCTAATAGCCTTTAAAATACTTAAAGACAACTGTCCTGTCTCTCTGTGTCTTCCATTCTCCAGAGATGGAAAAGTGAGGAATAAATGCTTACTGAGCATCTACTATGAGACATACAGTAAGCTAAGTACTTTGCACATTATCTCATCTGATCCTCACAACCACCTTAGGAGGGAGGTGCTGTTATTATCTCCATTTTACAGTTAGAGAAACTGAGGCAAATGGGAGTTAAGTGACTTGCCTGGGGTCACACAACTCGTAACTGCCTGAGGCTGGATTTGAACTCAGATCTTCCTGATTCCAGACCCACAGCAACACCTAGCTGCCTCGAGGCTACAACATCCTGAGTCATCTCTCTCATTTGGCATGCAGTTGTGAGAATCAAATGAAAAATAAAGAAGATACCTTAAAGATGCTAAGGTTCACCACATGGTTCTGTTAGTAAATTACTCTGAGCCCTGAAATTCTATAGGGTTTTCAGACTCAAAAGAAATATGCCTAAACATCCATAGAGAATCCCTAAAACCCTGCAAAAGTCACTTAACTCATTTCCTCAGCAGAAAAATGAGAGCATTGAACTAGAAGGTACCATCCACCTCTTAGCCTACAATCCTGTATAAAGTATCAAGCTTAAAAGTACCATGTTAGCAATTGTCATTGTCGTGTATCATTATTCTCTAACTGCTTCATATGAGTACATCTTGTCTCTCCAGCAGTAGAGAAGGCTGTCTAAGACATCTCTCTGTGTACTCAGCACAGTGCCCCACATATATTAGGGACTCAATAAACACATGGCAAACTAAGCTAGTTTTTATTAGTTTCATTTTATCAAAGTACACTACATGTCTATTGAGGGACTCAGAGTAATCTTATCTTACATCTTTCAGTAAATCAAATTCAAAGCAAACTTAATATGAAAATCTCATGACAAAGGAAATGTATCAACTTGATCCCATAACTAGAGAACATAAGTCACAGAGATATCAAACAACTCAAGATAACCCTACAAGACTTTGGTGGACTTGGGAGAACTAAGGGCAGAGGGTAGCCCTTTGCTTTACTAACGCACCATTTCCACCACCACCGAAACTTCTCTGAAATAAGAGATAGCATCACCACTCTGTTAATTTCTTTTACTACATTAAAACAATGCTATTCCTTTGATATATTACGCTAAAACCTAATAAGCTTAGTTATTTTAATCATGTCCAATATGTCCATGTTTCCTGACCCCACTTCGTGTTTTCTTGGCAAATATACTGGAATAGTTTGCCATATCCTTCTCCAGCTCATTTTACAGATGAGGAAACTGAGGCAAACAGGGTGAAGTGACTCACCCAGAGTCAAAGAACTAATCTGAGGCTGGATTTGAACTCAGATCTTCCTAACTGCAAACCCAGAGATCTGTCCACTGTGCCACCTATACCCCACTAAACACCTATGAGATGGCATTGTTTTAAAAA
Source organism: Bettongia penicillata ogilbyi (assembly GCA_023548195.1). Lineage (NCBI taxonomy): Eukaryota > Metazoa > Chordata > Mammalia > Diprotodontia > Potoroidae > Bettongia > Bettongia penicillata. The sequence goes on from JAJHZJ010000024.1 coordinate 2,730,731, forward strand.
GAAACATTTTGGCATAGTGAGATGACTCAAACCAAAATCACAGAGCAAGCTAAATTACAGAGCTAGATTAACGTTCCTAAACTAGGCATTTCATTGCATCCTTCTCCTGTTCACTGTTTTCATTACCAATTTCTCAATCCTAGCCTTCTGTACAATATCATCAGCTGTGCTCCACCCCACCTCTATCCCCTTTAGCTCACTCATTTGCTTAGGCCACTCCTTTCACAGTCCCTTAAAAGCATCACTGTCATCCCTTCCTCCACACCTCTGTCCATGCTGTGTCCCCTCACCATGACTGCCGCCTATACAAATAGCATCTGTCTTTCAAGGCATTGTTCAATTCTATATCCTCTGAAACATTCACACATTTTCACATTCTAATAGAGCTCAGAATCCCTGCCAAACAAAAGTCCTGAGTCACGCTGAGAGGAACAGAGATTTTATTTGGCTACACTTGGCAGCAACACCACCACAAATTTAATTCCACTGATTGTTCTAAAGCCTCTTCAGCAGAGACAAGGGGGACTTTTGCACTTGGGAAACCAGCGAAAGAGATGCAGGCTTGGCCAAGCTAGAGTTAGTGTCACAAAATGGCTCTGGCAGAGATCCCAAACTGCTCAGGCTGGAGAGTGCCTTTGCCCCTGGAACAATAACTGATTCAGCAGAAAGAGCGTTTGTGTTTCTTAGCCACGACGGCCGTGAGGGGATTGTTGAAGTTAATCAGAGCTCTAAGCTACAACTGCCCAGGTACCTGTGTGAAAAGCCTTGTGGACAGTAACATGGTCCTTAATACCTGAATACGGGACACTTTCTATTTTCTTTTCATTGATTTATTTGTGTACCTACTCCTGCCATCACCACCACTGTTAGAATGTAAGTTTCTTGAGGTCAGCTACTTTTGCATTTTGATCTTTGTAGCCCTAAGGACTTAGTAATGTGTGCCTGGCCCATGAAAGGCACCAAATAAGTAGAACCCTGACTATCAAATTAGACCACAACCCATCTTTAACTTGGTAGATGAGTCTTACAGCATTGCTTCATTAAACAACCAATCCAGGTTTACAAGACTAGTGTCTGAGGAGGGATATGAACCCAATGTGCCATGTTACCTTTTCCTCTAAGTCATCCAGGTTCACTGAAAAATGTTTTGAATTTGGAGTCCAAGGCCCTGGGTTCAAATCCTAGCTCTACCACTTACCCCTTCTCTCTAGGTCTCAGTTTCCTTGTCTGTAAGATGAAAAGCATGCAGTAGATGATTTCTAAGCCTCTTCAGTCTCTAAACTGATGGTCCTGATACCCCCTTGATCCCTTGCTATAGACCAGGGGTTCTTAACTCTTTTGTGTGTGACATAGTCCCCTCTCGTAGTCTTGATCCCTTCTCAGGAAAAATGTCTTTAAATATATAAAATAAAATATTTAGGATGACAAAGGAAACCAATTATGATAAAATCCAGTTATCAAATTATGAAAACAAATGCATGGACCCCAGGTTAAGAAGCCTTGCTTTGGACTTATACTTCAGGCCATATGTTCTGCATCTTACCTCCTCAGAAAAACATTATCATTACACTCACTTCAAAGGAGAAAGTGCCAACCAAAACAAATTTCGAAAAAGTCCTTGTGAAAGGCCGGGAGTACCATTTCCCCGCCAAAATGACTCCTGGTAGCAAAGCACATCATCAATTTCATCTTTCCACAGATATGAGAAGATTTAAAACTGGAATAAATCTCGGAGGTCTAGCACAATCTATCTATTTTACAAATGAGGAAACTGAGGATAAGAGGGCCTGTCCAAGGCTATACAAATAGAAAGCCAGAAAACTAAGAATCATGTGCAAATGCTATGACTTATTCTAGTTCTCTTTCTAGTTACATTAAAAAACCTGGAAGGAAAAGGAGGGAGGGAGAAGAAGAGAAGGAGAAAAGAAAGAGAGGGAGGGAAAAGAGGGAGATGGAGGAGAGAGAGAGAGAGAGAGAGAAGAAGAGGAGGAGGAGGAAGGGAAAGGGAGAGAAAGAAAGAGATGTGTAATGAGAGGGGTCCGGGTTGGAAGCTTAACTGCTATTTACCATCAGTGTGACTTTGGATCAATCATTTCATTTCATTTCTCTAGAAATCCGTAAAATGAGGGAATAGGACTGCATGAGCTCTTCAGTTCCTTTCATTTAGTTCTCAGCTCTGCTGAATGCTGAATGATCAATGAATAAGAGGGAAGAAAGAAAAGGACCATTCTCAATTCACTTCTGATGATAAGCATCTCTCAGAGCAAGCTGTTACAAGGGATGGACCACATCCTCTCCGGCCCTCACTTACCCTAAATGGAGTGTTGATCCGACTGGTCAGCGTGTCGAGGATGTGGACGTTTTCATGTTGGTGCAGGAGGATAAAACGCAGGAAGATCTCGAGGAGAGCAGGTTCCGAGACGCTGCGCAGGAAGAGATCCAGGTACGCCGTGGTGGTCATCACTTCCTCCACAGTCACCTGTGACCAAAGACAGAATGAGTACAAGTCCGCCGGTCAAACAGCAATCACAGGACAATGGAAATGGGAGGACCCTTCACAGTTCCCAGATGCACTTGCTTTGACCCCATCAAGGCAGGAGCTGGGCCATTCTGAGAACAGGAGGCCTGGTTTCTTTTGAAGCCTTTGACCTAGCCATAGTCTGTGCACCTCCTGCTGGCTATAGCAGTTTAATACAGCAAAAGAAAAGGAAAAGCCTTTAAAAAGTTATTCGAGTCGTTTCACAACCTTAACCATCTTCAGCTTTTACTAAAGCATCATAAGGTTTTCAGCAGTGTTCCTCCTACCCCTCACCTCCAATCACCTTTCTGTTAAAAAAAATGAATAGGAGAGAAAATCATAAGAAGTAAAAGTATATCACAGATAAGTACCTTGATGTACTACTTAAAAACATATGCTAATATTTCATATTTCATACAGTACTGCATGATATTGCATAAGGTGTGACTTCGGGCAAGTCATTTTGCCTTAGTTTCCTCATCTGTAAAATGGGAACAATATTTTCCATGGTTGCAATCAGGATCAAATGAGGTATATTTTTAAAGTGCTTAGCACAGCACCTGGCCCATGGTAAACACTGGAGAACTGCTATCATTACTGCTGTTATCATCATCATCAAAGGCTCCTATTTTCCATAAATTCATAGACTTAGAAATAGAAGAAACTTCAGACTCCATTAGCATCTTTTCATGCTATAAATTAGAAAATGGATATTGAGAGGGAAGAAAAGACAAAGCCTGGATTCAAACCTTTGCCCTCCGACTCCACGTCCAGAGTTCTTTGCCACCAGACCATTCTGCCCCTGAAGAAGGCTTTTTTAAAATCAGAGGTTTAATTAAAAAGCCACAGTCTCAGCCCTGAAGAAATTTACAAACTAAATGAAGAAAGAAGGAAAGAATATACATAAAAACAGTTCAAGAAGGCAAACGGAAAGTATCAAAGGAGTGATGCGTACAATTAAGTGTTCCAGGAGATCAAGAGTGGTTCTGAAAAGCTGAGTGCAAAATTCTTATTACATATACATACCCAGAAACATACACATTCTGTATATATTACACATCCGTGTTTATATGTCTATACATATGTAGTATAAACTGTGGATATATACATGTATTTGTATATGTATATACATTGTGTATGTATTACACATACATAGTATATGTTTTGTGCATACATATATATACAAACATTGTATATGTGTGTACATGTGCACATACATGTACATATTATATATTTTATTTGAGAGAAGAGAGACCAGACCTATGATATTTTGGGCTACCAATCTTAGGGTTCCTATAGGTGACTTGCTCAGGGTCACACACCCCACAATGTGTCAGAAACAGAACATCTCCATCCACACCACACCATGGTGCCCATCATATGGATTTAGGCTTTCAGTGAGGGTTCATGGAGCTCTCTTCTGACTAAAATGAATAACTTTTATTACTGCAGTGACTCTGTGATCCTTATGTAGCTCAAAAGCTGAGTGCTTGACTATATTCTGTATAGGAGAGATCCAGACAGATGACGTGTTCATACATATAAATAAATATATATATGTATGTATGTATATATAGATATATATACATTAGATCAGGACACAGCTTGTACAGCCAACCAGACTCCATTAACTCAGAAGCTGAGATTCTGTCATTCAGTGTAGGAAGAAAGCAAAGAGGAAGTAATGTATTAATCAGTTAATAAACCAAATAACTGGTAATAATTTCTCAACTACAACAGAGGAAAAATGTTTAAGCACCATTTGCATACAATGTAAGAAGGAGAGGGAGAAGAAGCAGGGGAGGGAGAGAGAGAAGAAGAGGAAAAAGGAGAAAGAGGGAAAGGGAAAGGGATAGGGGAGGAGGGAGGGAGAAAAGGAGAGACAGAGAGAGAGAGAAATGGATGTGGTTGGAGAACCTGGGTTAAAAATCTGCCTCTGCTATTTACAATACAGATCATTCTTGGCTCTTCCTTAAAGCACACACCTCCAAACTAACATAAGCATAGCTGACAACATGGATCCCTACTGTGAATTCAGCAGACATTTTTGTTAAGCATATACCATGCGCAAGGCAGAGTGTGGTACACATACTGAAAGGCCAGTCTTGGTATGAGGAAGCCCTGGGTTCCAGTCCAGCTAGTCACATGACGGCTGTGTGACCATGGGAGAGTCTGAGTGCTCAAGGGGATTGTAAGAGTATTAAATACAAACAAGTGGCCCAGCCTTGTGTATCAGCTTTAGTAGAGCTAGTTTGTATATAGTCTTTCACGTGAACGAACACACAAATTAAAACAACAAATAAATGCACAAGACATTGTGCAGGGTATACTGGGAAAACAAGTCTTCTACCCACCCTCCCCATAACTTCAGCCAGAACTTACTAATTTGGAGGGAACACGATATCAAGCTGCGTACCAATAACCTAAGCTTGAAGATGGTATATGCAAAGGCTAGATGAAGCCCCATCAAGGGAACAAACAATTTGAAGACAAAGCTGTCAGAGCCCTGTGGCTGCAAAACTGAGGCTTCACACAGGAAATGGCAGCTGATCTGGGCCTTAAAATGGGGGCGGGGAGGAGGGGAGAGAATTCATTTCAACAGGCAGAGATGTCATGGCAATCCATCCTAAGAAAAGTGGAAAGCAGGAAAGGGCAAGACGGGATAAAGAGAAGAGCTGTAAACAGTCCAGTTTGGCTACAATAATAACCAATATTTATATGACGTTTAAGGTTTGGAAAGAGACTGACATGCATTATTCTAGTTCCATTTTATAGGTGAAGAAACTGGCTAACAGGTTAAATGACCTGTCCAAGGCCACGAAGCTAGAACGTGTCTAAGGCTGGATCTGAATTCAGATCTTCCTGACTACAAGTCTAGATTTAGCTACCAGAAGAGAAAGGAAACAAACAAAAAAAAAGAGTAGTAGGATATAGAGCGAAAAATCTGACCCCCAGATAATGCAGGATGTTGAATGCCATGCTAAGTAATGTGGATTTTCCTTGGGAGGGATAGCATGGGTTGCCACAAGTTTTTTGAGCAAGGAATGTGAGAATGATGAATGCAAAAGAAAAGTAACAGAATGGCATACGGATTAGGATAGGTAGAAATTCAGGGTATGGAGATCAGGTAGGAGGCCATACCTGCCTGAAGTAGAGTAGCTCTAATAGGAGTGAAAAGGAGGCTAAACATGAAGGATGCTGCGGAGATAGAACCAAACAGACTGGGCATCTCATCAGAAATGGGAACAGATTGGGGGGGGGATCAGAGAGGGTGCAGTTTCTTATGCTGAGGAGCTTGGAGGATCCCGGAGCTAACCAAAACACTATAGAGGTAAAGGTTTTAGGGGAAAGAGGGTAAGTTCAGTTTTGGGGAGTTGGGACTTTGAGTTGCAAGAACATCCCAAAGAGAAATATGCAGGACTGACACTCAAGGGAGAAGTCAGTGCTCATTAAAACATGGGGAATGCATGAGGTCACCAAGGGAGAAAGTCTGGAGGGACAGAGAGTTCTGAAGGCAGAGTCTTGAGTTGGGAAGAACAAGTAGGGAAGGAAGCAAAGAAGCTGGGGTCAGGAGTGATGGAGGAAAAACAGGAGAAGTATCACAGAATACATTGAGGAGGGAATGGTCCACAGTGGCAAAAGCTGCTGGAGATTTAGGGCTCACGGACTGACAAGAAAAAGATCAAATTACTTAACTCACATTTTTCATCAATTCAAACTGTCCCTTCTCCCCTCCCCAGAACTGTCCAAATTAATGAAGTTTTAGAACACAGTCAACTTTTAAGCACAGAGAATAAAAGCATTCGTTCAGGAAATTCAAGGATGGCTAATGATTGACATTTGGCTTTGTAATGTTTTCTATAATTTTCCTCTTTCTTAAGCAGGAGAATTACATCCCTAATTACATTTTGCTTAGGCAAATATTAAAATCGGTTTTCATTATCTGTGCAAAAAATGAGTAATTGATGCTGATGGGGTCAGTCCAAAAGCACACGAATAACAATGACAACCAGAATTTATTTGGTCTTTAAGTCTACAGAGAGCTTTATGTGTTATCTCATTTGTGGTGAGATAGGAGCAATTATCCCCATCTTACAGATGAGGAATCTGAGGTACAGACAAGTTGAGTGAATTGCCCAGGATCATGCAGCGAGCTAGAAAGTGTCGGAAACAGGATGTGCACTTCAAGAAACGCTTCACTCTTTAGCTACTCTGAGAATTTTCCCCTAGACAAACCATTCCCATATGAACACTATGTTCCATTTTATCTAGTGTTTTCCAGTTCACAAAGCCTAGGAAGTGGGAGGTACTTTTATTATCACCATTTTACAGAGAAAGAAACTGAGTCTTGGAATGCTTATGATTTGCTCAGTCATATGACTATGTAATTGGTGGCAGAACCAAGGCTTACATCTAGGTCTTCTGAGTACATACAAATCCAGTGCCCTTCCACTAAGCTTCCACTAAGACAAAGAGGCCACTGGACCACAGTGCCACACATTTGGGACCAAGCACAGGACTAGCCCCAAACTTCTGAATCTGGCTCTGTTTCTGACAACGTATGAGTGTAAGGTGGTGTCTCAACCAAATGTGACTACTGCTTTACCTAAACAGGGTAAGCAACAAATGTAAAGGATCAATAAAGAGTAAACACATTTACATTTATTACAGGCTGGCTTCAGAAGAACAGTAGTAAACCTACCTCCTCTTGGCAGATATTAGCAGGCTATCAGTGAAACTGAGGCACACCTGTCAGACATGATCAGTGTATTGGTTTGTTTGCTTAACTCATTTTCTCTGTTATAAGGAAAGGCTCCTATTGGAAAGAGTAACAAAGGAAAATGATAGAAATTTATGAAACTGATAAAAAAGAAATCTTACCTTATGGACTGCCCCTGTTTTAAAAGTGAGTTGTACTACTCCTACTCCTACAAAAGCGAGTTACTATCCTTTTCTGTTCTGTTATCCATCCCTATCCCTATCCGAACATCTCTTATACAGGCAGCTGCTTTACAAGTTTCTGTCAGGACTGGTGTACCTCACTCCTCTGCAGGTATAAAGGCACTAGGCAATGGGGATATCTTTATTTGAGCTGAAATATTAAAATACTTAATGGACCAAGATACAACTGTGGTGAAATGGGGGAGTATAGTAGGGACTCCTCTCATCCACAAAGAGGGAAAGAAAGGTATGTTTTACATATCTCTCAACCAAAGAAGTGCTGGTAAATGTTTAACGATCAGCTCTCAAATAACATACTTTTAAGTTGAATCTGGTGAAGTGAGCAGAACCAGGAAAACATGGTACACAGTAACACCAATAATCATATGATGATCAACTGTGAATGGGGCAGTTAGGTGGTTCAGTGGATAGAGTGCTGGTCCGGAAGATTCATCTTCCTGAGTTCAAATCTGGCCTCCAACACTAGCAGTGTGACCCTGGGCAAGTCACTTCACCATGTTTGCCTCAGTTTCCTCATCTGTAAAATGAACTAAAGAAGGAATTGGCAAACCATTTCAATATGTTTGCCAACAAAACCCCAAACAGGGTCTCGAAGAGTCAGACATAACTGAAAAATGACTGAAAAACAACTGTGAATAACTTAGCTATTCTCAGCAATACAATTATCCAAGACAATTCCGAAGGACTCTTGGTAAAAAATGCTACGGACCTCCAGAAAAAGAACTCATGAGAGTCGAGATGCAGATCAAAGCATAGTTTTTTTATTTTTCTTGGGTTTTTTTCTTTTGGTCTGTGTTTTCTTTTTCAACATGGCTAATATGGAAATGTTTTGCATGACTACATATGTATAATCTAGGTCAAATTGCTTGCTTCTCAAGGAAGAGGAAGGGGAAGGAGGGAGGGAGAGAATCTGAAACTCAAAATTTTAAAAAATGAAAGTTAAAAAAATTTACATATATTTGAAAAATTAAATATAAGAGAAAAAAGTTTGATCTGGATTATGAACATTTTCTCCATCGCTTTAAGTCTGCACATTCAACAAAACCATCGATCCAGCCCTCACTTGTAGCATTCGCCAGTTTCCCAGGCGTAAATGATCGCACTGAAAATTTTCAATGGTCTCACCTGAGTTTAATTTACCTTGTTCTGTTTTACTACTGCAACCGCAGCGTACCTTAAGCACCTAGATCCCAAAGAACTCTAGTCAGAAAACACTCTTAATTTTCTGACCTTCTTGATCTCTGAGCAAAATGGTTCTAATCAGGTCTAAACGGGCTATCCATGTTGCTTCTGTAATCTGGTATTTTTAACTTCCCCATTGCACACTGCTCAGCTGACTGACCAGGCATGATTCCAGAAGTTGCCTTGGCACCATAATGCCAAGTCAGCCTTTCTCTCCCCCACCCCACCCTTAAGTTACATATGACCTTAATAAGCTCAAAAGCACAGTCAGTGATAAACTCTTTAAAATATAGGATTCAGCCTATGGGGGCTGACATGAAAGGAGGGCATTAACCAACTATTGTTTACTGCTCTTAGACTGGATAAATGAAAAGATTTTATTTCTTTAAAAAAAATCAAAGCTGTCATTTATAAGCTAAGAGGATTTAAGAAAGCACTTGGAGGGGCAACATTTACATAACGTGCTATAAATATTAAAACCCCAATTCCATTAAGCTGAATGTTAGCTGCACAAGCAGCCTTCATGTTGCAGACTCTCTTTATAAATTGAGGTCACACTCACCTCTAAACTAATACCCAAACCAGGAAAATCTGGTTCATTTTTCCTTCCTTATCCTCCCTCCCCATGTTTTCATAACCTTTATGAAGGCTTTCATTCTAGAGCCAACTCAAACTTTCTCCTCTCCCCTGGCCCATCACCTCCTCAGTACCCAACATTCAAAAATAAAATTCACTGATCCTTGATTTAGAGTTGTAAAGGACCTCAGAGGCCAAGAAGTCCACCCGTCCCCTACCACCATGGTAAAGATGAAAAAGTAAAGACCGAGGAAAGTTAAATGATTTGCCCAAGAACACACAAGTTGTAAACATCAGAGATGGGACTGGAGCACAGGGTCTACTTACTCCAGAGCCAATGCTCTTTAGGTTGCCTCTGAATTCCCCATGTTTGTCACTATGCTACCACCTCATCACATACTTCCCTCTGCCATGCTGGTCCCCTTCTTCCATTGAAGAGTTCCTCCTGGAGGCTTCCATTTTAGGGAAGTGCCCAGGTCAGCCAAACTTCCTTTTCCTCTAGGCTCTGCTATTGACTTTCTGAACTCTGAACACCATGCTCCGATGGTACTTGCATCCTTCTCTGCCTCTCCCCTCATTATATGTTGTCTTTTGCTAGACTTTAAGCTTCTTAAGGGCTGGCAATGTCTTTATTTTTGTCTGTATATCTAGCATTTAGCACAGTGCCTAGCATGTAAGTGCTTAATAAATGTCTGTTGCCTTGCCCTGCCTGGAGAAGCAATCTCATACTGCTTCTCCAAACCCAGGCACCAGAAAGATTATTTCAATTTCACCATCATCAAAGCTGGAATTTGAGCTAATGTCTACAGAAAGGAAATATGTATTAGAAAATTCATTAAAATAAGGATTTGTTTAAAGTTATATTGCAAGAGGAGCCCATTATTAGTCTGGGTGAAGGCACTATAATTCATGAGAAAATCCTTAGATATGGGGTAGAAGACTCCAAGGTTCAAATCCTGTTTGTCTCTTATTTGACTGTACTAGTCAACTGACTTCATCTCTCCAAGCCTCAGCTGCCAACTAAGTAAGAAAGAAAGAGCAGCCCTTGAGGATCAAACACTTCCATTCTTCCCTTTTCTCTCACGTAACCACATCTATAGATGAGAACCCTGAGTGACTGCACAAGTAATAATTAAAATATTTAGAAAGATCTGATTTAACTGGTATGAGCACTCCCTTCTCCCCAACATAGATCTTAATATTTCCATCATTCATAATTTAACATGGTTGAAAATCTTCTGGAGGTCAACTTCTTGGTGATGGGCCTTTCTTAACTTAGTTGGGCTAATTCCCCAACTGACAGGCATACAATATAAAATACGGACCCAAACTCAAAGCCTTTCTGGTGTGACAGGACCTATCAGAGCTGAGACAAAGTTGGTAAAGCCTTTGGTCACCCCCATAGCGGGATAAACCACTGCAACATGACCTTAAGGTAACGATCATTCAATCAAGTGCATTAAATGTCTGTCTGTGCCAGGTACTAAGCTAAGAGCTGAGGACATAGAGACAATTAAATGGAACAACCCCTACTTGAGAAGAGCTTCCAGTCAAAGAAAGGAGTCGACAAGTATATAAATGAATACAGACAGAACATATGTTGAGAGAAATCATCTTTAAAAAAAAAAAAAGAAATAGTATAAGGTAGCTTGAGAAGAAGGGCACCAGTAGCTGAAGGGATCAGAAATGACATCATGGAGAAGGGGATGTTTGAACTTCATCTTGAGGGAGAAGAGGGAATCAGCGAGGAAGGGAAGAGGGAGTACAATGTAGGCATGAGGGCTGGCCAATGCAAAGGAAATGGCACTAACATTGCTGATATTGCTACTACTGATTAGAAAAATCAAAGTACTGTGTCTTAATTCTTCTTGTGAAAATATTGTGTGGAGATGGACCTTGGCTGGAGCATCCAAGGTAATAGATCTCTACATGTGTTACTCCACTGCCTGAAGATCTTCAATACCTCTCCATTGCCATGTAAACACAGCCCAAGTTCTGAAGCCTGGCATGCAAAGCTTTCCCCAGTCTTGCACCAAGAGTCTTTCCCAAGTTTAGCTCACATTCTCCTTTCATATATTCTGTGTTCCAACCAAACTGGATTATTCACCATTTCGTGAACAGGTCTCCATGTCATCCCACCTCCTTACCTTTATTCATATTATTTATTCCTTCTGCTTGGAACAGCCTCCCTGCCCCCATTTCCACCTAGGGAAATCATGGCCACTCTTTAAGGATCAGTTCAAATGCTACCTTCCCCATGCAGCCTTCTCCCTGATCTCCCCAGGCAGAACCGATCCCTTTCAAAGAGCTTGGTTTGTATCTCTCTTATGTACTTGTTGTATTCTACTTTGTATTATAGCTATTTGAAGCCTAGGACTTAGAGGTGGTAGGGGCCTCAGAAATCAGATAATATGTACAACCACAACAACAGAAGGGCTATCCTTAGGGAGATGGCACTTAGCAATCAATGGAGGAGGGAGGGATGGAGGGAAGGAGGGAGGGAGGGAGGCAGGAAGGAAGGAAGGAAGGAAGGGAGGAAGGAAGGAAGGAAGGGGAAAGAAAGAAAGAAAGAAAGAAAGAAAGAAAGAAGGAAGGAAGGAAGGAAGGAAGGAAGGAAGGAAGGAAGGAAGGAAGGAAGGAAGGAAGGAAGGAGAAGAAGAGCGAAAGAAAGAGAAATGAAAGAAAGAAAAAGAAAATTATGCAACACATCACTGGAAGTTGTACAAATTTAGTAACTAATAAGTCATGACTTGGTGGCTAGAATTATACTTCAGAAGCTCACTATCTTTCAGGAAGTGACAGACAACAAATCCTCATACCACAAATACAGATCTCAAAATATACTGGTAAAGTCAACCAACAGCCTGATCTCAAACCAAACCATCATCACATAAACAGCTATTGCACCAAATCACCCAAACACAGCACTGATCCATAAGGATTTGAGAACAATGTTTTCAATAGATGCTACTATACCAAAAACTCATAATCTTCAAGCTACATGCAATGAAAAGCTTTCCAAATATAAAGACTTAGCAGAGATCAAAACCATGCAGGAACAAAATGAGGTACACATCATTCCTGTTGTTCTAGAGTTACAGTAATGGATGGTGCTTTCAGTAAGACTAGAGGATGAGTTTACAGCTTCGTATTTTTATTCATCATTTCCCACAGGGTTGCACTCCTCCGCATTTCATCAAGCTCTCCAGAATCTCATCATTCTACAAAATCACATCAACCCTGAAACTTCCACCTCCTCAGTACTCTCTGCCCCAAGGTCCTTCTCTCCCTCTTCTTAGAAAAAGGAGGGACAATGGAGAGATCCCCAGATTCTCCACTTAAGGAGGGCACCCAGGGAAGGCTTCCTATCTCATCACTTCCTAACCCCATTCCTCTGGACTCCATCATGTCCCCATGCCACTTCACTCTCTTCTCTGTAAGATCTTAAGCTCCTTGAGGACAGGGACTGTCTTGTGCCTTTCTTTGTATCCACGTGGCTTAGCAAAGTGCCTGACACATAGTAGGTGCTTAATAAATGTTTATTTGCCTAACAATATTTTTATCTACAAAAAAGTTATTTTACATCCATGTGCAATAATACACAGGATATTAAGTATTTTTTAAATGATAGTAGAATATTCACTTGGTCCAGTTGTTTTAAATAAACCCCATCAAAAAAGTTAAGAATAAAAAAATGTTGTTGCTACTGGCAACAAATGCACTTTGAGGTTTGCAAAGTATTTTTCACATAATGTTTCCTTTGATCTAGCCTTAGCCCTTCCCTGTTCAATGAGGAAACTGAGGCTGAAGATAGACAAAACAACATGACCATGTGGTATATATGTGATCTCTCTTCCTCGGGAACTCAGGTAACAAGCACTTTACAATAACTCAAGCATATTATCTTTTACTACTAGGCCACAATGACTGTAATAAGCTAAAAGGACCAACTGATTATCTTAAAAGGTAGAATCTACTGATGAATTTACTTCCCTAATTGTCCACCAGTCCAAGTTCTGATCTCTTGACCTTTTAGTGAACAAGTCTAAAACAAGTGTGATCTAGTGGAAAGTCCATTAAATTTAGGGTCAGAAGTTCTGGGTGTAGGTATCATCTAAGCCTATGTACACATAGACCTTGGGCAATTTGGTGAAATTCTTTGGGTCTCAAGTGGTTAATGGCCTCTAAGCTCCCTTCTAACTCTTTATCTATGACCCTACAACCATCTCCTCCAAGGCTCTCATTACAAAAATAAGGAAACCAAGTCCCTTGATCCCTCTTGAGTTGCTCTGCCCTTCACCAAGCCCCTAAGCTATTACTGATACAACCAAAGCCCAATTTGTAATCACTTTTGCCCACCCTCTGTTCACCCCTTCCACACATTCTAGGCCATTGCACAGCATGACAGAGCCTACCAGGGAGCACTTAAGATCAGTTCTTAAAATAGATATCAACTGAATTCAAGAGAAAAAGCAAGGCTTCCCCTCCCCAGGATCAACCCCTCCCCATTCCTCCCTTAAAAACTTGAAAGCTCAAAACCTGCCTTTGTGTCTTCTGTCAAACCATTCAGCCTCAGAAATGGGTGTAGAGGAAGCGGGCATGACAAGTGATTTTCTCAACAAAAAGAAGTGACCCCAAGTGTCACCATCCCCATCAGGGCCCCCAAAAATGTGGGGGTGCGGGGTGGGGGAGAGCAAGAGTTGGAACTAAGGATGGTCATCAGATCCACAATAACTGTGGTACCTGAGATACCTTAGTGCAAGGGGGGGAGGGGCGGGGTAGTGTAAATGTGAAATTGACCATATAGACCATCTGACTTTTTTCTTTTTCTTTTTGCAATCAGCTCTAGTTGGAAAACTCCATTTGCATCTAAATTAGCACAGAAATCATCTCTGCAATGACAGGTTTATGTGAGCCCCCCAAAAACAAATTTCCCACCTGCTAATTGTTTTCTATGATCCAGCCACACCAGTACAGACAGATGGGTCCTGCCTTCTGTCACTCAGGCAGGTGGCAGGCAATGAGGTCGGGTGACTGCCGGCTTACTATCCACGGCAGAAGCTAGCCAGCCTTCCCAGGCATTGGCTTTTGAAATTAAAGACCTTTGTTAAGCTGGCTCTATCCCAGTAATGGGGACCATGTTAGCCCCAGAGGCAGCCATCTCAGGAGAGAGGAGAGATGGTGGGCCTCTCATGAGCCCAATCCCCTGAAGGAGGAGCAAGTGGAGAACAGAAATGGGATTTCTGCATCATGTGAAATCAGAGAAATGAGAGGGTGCTTGGAACAAGAGCCACTGGGCAAGTTCCTGACTTGCCAAGGCAGGACACAAAAATATTTTACTCAAGAACTTGACACAGTGAGTGCAGCTGGATAGGCAATGACTCATAGAGTCTTTTCCACAAAGGGTACAAAGAGCCCAGGAGGGAATCTATAAGGCAAAGGAGAGTGGTACAGCTCACAGAGCATGTATTTGGATTATAAATTACTGCTTTAAAAACACAACTGTGTAACCATGAACCTCTCCCTGGGCCTCAGTTTCCACATCTGTAAAATATGGGGGTTGGACAAAATGGCCCCTAAGATCCCTTCCAGCTCAAATTTTTAATCCTGTAATATTCTGATCTTCAAAGGATACTGCCTTTACTGTACTGTCGAATTAAGGACAGAAAATTTTCAATTATTCTAGGCCTGAAAATAGCTGACATTAGACTACTCAAGTTCCCAACTCATTTCTCCTTCCTGTTTCTAGACCTTAGGGCGATATCCATCTCATTAGCAAGCACCACCACAGAGGGACCTAGGAGGAGGCAAACAAGGTGAAATTCAAAGTCGGTCAAGTTTGCTAATTAGATAGCCACGGGGTTATAGGATCGTGGGACTTAGATGTGGAACCACTGAGTTCAGGTCCCCCATTTCTTAGATGAAAAACACATCTAAAGAAGGGAAATGACCTGCCTAAGATCACACAGATTAGGTCAGTAGTGGCCCCCTGGGGAAAGGAGAGGAAGAAGGAAATTAAGATTCAAAGCACTAAATTATACAGGGTGTCCCCAAAATCTTAGGACAGGTTTAAGGAATTATTAAAAATATATACACACAGAAAGGAAAGAGAGAAGAGGGGGAAGTGAAGGGAGGGAGAAACAAAGAGACTATACATACACAATTGAATCCAAAGATACTATTGCTGGGAATAGATCCAAAGCAGATCAAAGATGGGTCAAAGGCTTGTATACAAAAATAATTGGAGCAGCACTCTAGGTGGCTACTGTTCAGTTTTTTCAATCATCTCTAATTCTTTGTAGCCCCATTTGGGGCTTTCTTGGCAAGGATATATTACAGTGGTTTGCCATTTCCTTCTCCAGCTATTTTACAGATGAGGAAACTGAGGTAAACAGTGAAGTGACTTGCCTACGGTCACACAGCTACGAAGTGTCTAAGGTTGGATTTGAACTCAGATCTTCCTCACTCAATGCTCTATCTACTCTCTACCTGGCCACTTTGAGTGGCAGCAAATAATTAGGAACAAAGTGGAGACCCAACGACTGGAGAATGGCTGAGCACGTCTTAGTTTAGGAAGATCATGGAATACTGAGCCCTAAGAAACAGCAAATTCAGAGACACTTAGGAAAGCGTATATGAACTTAATGTTGAGTGAAGCAAGCAGAATCAAGAAAAGAATTTAAACAATATTATAAAGAAGAAAAAAAACGCTGGGAGAAGTTAAAACTTGGATCCATACAATGATGAATCCTGACATCAGAAGACTGTCAATGAAGTTTGTCTCCTTATTGGCAGAGAAGTCATGAGAACATCAATCAATAAACATTTATTAAACCCCTATTCTATGTCAGGCAATGTGCTAAACTCTGAGGATACAAAAAGAGGCAAAAAAAAACCAGTCCCTACCTTCAAGAAGCCCACAGTCTAGTAGGGGAGTCACTCAGCCAACAAATACATACAAACAAACCATATACAGGAGAGGGAAGGGTTGGAGGATGCTTCCTGTAGAAGGTGGGATTTTAGTTGGAACTTAAGGGAAGTGGGCAGAGTTGAGGAAGCAGAGCATTTCAGGAAAATGTCCAGAGACAAGAGATGGAATGTCTTGTATGTGGAACAGCCAGGAGGCCAGTATCATTGGACACAGGTATGAAATGAAGCCTACATTGTCCGACAGAGCCCAAGTTTAAATCTATTTTTTCATTACAAAAGAGAACTGAGTGTATGGGGTAGGGGGCAATTATATATTTGTGGGTGTGGGAGGGGGCTCTGTGGATCATTAAGAAGAGTATTTTGACAAAGCATCAATTTTTTTTTAATCAGTGGTCAAACTAGTCAGTTAAAATCACTTCTACCATTGGATTTATGCTGATAATAGAAAGTCTGGGACACTTCCTTGAGACCACATCTGGACTCTCTGTTTCTTCTCTTCGCTTTGCGCAGAGTGATGCTGAAAACACTCAGAGGTGAGTCCCAGCTCCTGACATTTGGTGACTGTGGGTCCTGATCAAATCCCTTCCTTTTCCTTGTCTTTAAAACAGGAGCAATAATGCTAACCCTACCAACCTCACAGGGTCAATGAGGGGAAAGTGCTTTATAAAGCTACAGACACACCAGAACCAAGGGGGAGACCATAAGCCAAGGAGAGCACCTCTAGGATGGGCAAGGTTCAAGAGCTGACATGACCTGCCTATAGGTCACACAGACAGTGAATGGCAGAACCAGGATCTGTGCTCAGATCTTCTGACTCCAAATTGCTCTAACCACTGCCTCACACGGCCTCTTCTTCATCCCATCTCATCCCTGGACTTCACATTCATTATCTATAAAATCAGGGAGTTGTGCTAGATGGTCTCCGAGGCTCCTTCCAACTCTAACATGTGAGAGGAAGATGGATCCTGCAGAGAGGCGAAAAGATGGACAAAAAGATGACTTTTCTCTCTCTACAGCAGGGGTTCTTCACCTTTTTTTTGGATGTCACGGACCCCTTTGGCAGTCTGGTGTAGCCTTATGTGTCTCTTTCTCAGAATAATGTTGTTCAACAATAGAAGAAAAATGCTAAATTTTAGTTAGAGGTTCATGAAAATAAAGATATCATTTTTTTCCCCATCCAAGTTCACAGAATCCTTGAAGTCTATTCAAGGCTCCCCCTCATTCTACAGTGAGAGCTAAACAATTCTAAAATGGTCTTTAAAGACAGCATGGGGGATTTAGGTTAGGTTTAAGGCAGAATTTTCCCCATGAGCCTGACAAACAGTAGAAAAGAGACCAAATGAGCCTGTCAAAGCCCTTCAGGCATCCTCTAAAAGCGGACTTTTTTCAACTGCCTGAAATGGTTGCTGAGTGTCATCCTGATAGGTGGAAGTGGGATGGGATCAATGACCTCTCAAGGTCCCAGAATGCTGTAACTTTCCTCTCCTGCTTATGTGACAGAAGGGCGGGTGCCAATCTGCCCAGTCAGAGGAGGAACAGCCAGATGATTCAGACGCACACAAGCAGGAGGCTTCACATTCACTGCAGGGACAACAGAGAGATGCCTCTGATGCCAAGAAGCCCATCCCAGCTAGGCAGATCACACTCTCACTCACTCTCTCTCTCTCTCTCTCTCTCTCTCTCTCTCTCTCTCTCTCTCTCTCTCTCTCTCTCTCTCTCTCTCCCCCTCCCCCCTCCCTCCCTCCCTCCAGGAAAGAGTTCAGCCCTCACAGGACTAACATGCCAAGTTTTACGGGCACTGTTTTACAACATGAAGGACTATAAGATCACACAATTAGAGTTGGAAAGGCCCACAGAGGCCATCTAACCCCATTCCCTCATTTTACAATTTAGGAAACTGAGGCCCAGTTAACCCATCAGTTTGTACTGTCACTACAGATGGACCCCAGACTGAACAAAATAACAGGCTGGATCACATTTAGAAAAATGTACAGGACCTTTGACTGTAAAGGTCTTATTTTTAACACCAACATTTTCTGAGGAATGCCACATGCAACCTAACTGGACACATTTGTGTGGTTGTTTTGTCTTTGTTTCAGATGGAAGGGAAAGTGGAGTGTTTGTTTCTAAGCATAGCTGGGCAAATGAATAGATGTTCTTCTTGACCATCAAGATAGTCTAACTTCCCCGATGAAGCTCAGAACTTGGTTCTTCTTAAACATATAACCAGCCCACCTCACATATAAATCAAGATATAGATGCACATCTGCACTCTGGAATTTTATCATATCACTTGTTATGATGCTAAATGGGCTTAAATAAAAAATGTTTTTAAAGCAAGCCCATTATTTTAAAGACATCAGTAGTCAAGTCAATCAAATGGGTCAATAAGGGCTTCGCAGGACTAACAATGAAATCTCCCTCCTGACTCTTGGCAGCAGAAATAGAGGACAACAGGTACAGAACAGGGCTTTCTTTTCAGATACGGCTAGCATGCTGCTTTGTTCGGCTTAACTATTTCTTTGTTACAGGAGAGATTTCTGTTGAGGTGCGAAATGACAGCCACGTAAAAACAGAAACAAAACAAAATTTTCTTCACAAAAGCTCATTTTAACACCAATATTTTCCCAGTTATGCTCTATGGCTTCAAGTCATGGATCATTATAATTTTGAAAGAATCTAAATTGTTGCGGCACCTGGGACAAAGGGAAGATGAATAGCAGATTGCATAGTATTTCCAAAAAAATGGCTTGTGCATCAGAAATGGAAGAAAATGGATTATGTGACCATGTTAGGGATGTAGCCACTGACAAGGGACAGCCTTAGAAACCAAGGGGACAGCCACCACTCTGGGGACTGCAAACTGAGTGTGAGCTGGGGGAAGAGGTGATGATGATAATGATGATGATAGGCATTTACAAAAGATTTGAAGCATATTATGCACTTTACAGACATTATTTTAGTTGATCCTGACAACAGCCCTGTGAGATGGGCACTACAGCTATTATGATCCCCATTTTACAGATAAGGAAAAAAAGGCTTAGAGAGACATCCCACTGCTAGTAAGCCTGAGACAAGACCCAAACTCAGGTCTTTAAGTAGGGTCTAAGAATTTAGCTAGATTGCAGTCTTTCTCACAGGGAACACCCGATGACAGTAAGATTACAGATGCACTGAAGCAATTATATCTCAACTTTTTGTGGATGCTATCCAAGGTCCTTCTGAAATACCCAAAGAGTGACATTGTCAGGTAGTCTCCCAATATCATCCTGAGGTCAGCATTACCTTCAAGCAACAGGTATTTATAATTCAGAGATACAGGGGAGGAAGGTAGTCCCATTGATTAGCTGATCCCTCCATTTGACTGCACTCCAACAGTTCTAACAAGATGTTTACCTCTTCATTTGTAATTTCCAAATGAGAATTTCATGTATGACTTGGGTAACACTTCTTGGCATTTCCCAATACTTTGACAGTTCTTTCTAATGGCAAACTACTAAATTTTGTCTGCTTCAATTCACATGTATGGCCTTTGTCTCATCATCATTGCAACACCACAACAGCAATTAAAATTGTTAACTTAAACACACTTTTCCTTCCTCTATCCAAACATTTACTGAATCCCTCAGCTCCCTCTGAATTCATTCAGAACCACTTGTCAAAGATCCTATAGTGGTGAGTCTTAAATGGGATGTCCTAAACCATCTAGATTAGCCTGTATGTGAAGAAGGATCCCTTCAACAACACACCAGCCAAGTGGTCATTCAGCCTTTGGAAACATGGAGACTTCCAATGGGGAGGAACATACTTCCCTCAGAGTGCCATGGTAGAGTGGAAAAATCACTGTCCTGAGAGTCAGAGGACCTATGTTCAAACACTACATCTTGTGCTTACTACCAGTAAAACCTTTGGTGAGTTACTTAGCCTCCCAGATCCTCGGTTTCTTATTCCATAAAATGAAGAAATTGGTCTAGATCAGGGGTGGGAAACCTGCGGCCTCCAGGCCCATGTGGCCTTCTAGGTCCTCAAGTGCAGCCTTTTGACTGAGTCCAAGTTTTACAGAACAAATCCTTTTATTAAGTGGATTTGTTCTGTAAAGTTTGGATTCAGTCAGAGAGCCACACTTGAGGACCACAGGTCCTCAAGACCTCTAGACCACAGGTTCCCTGCCCCTGGAGACAGTCTCAGAGGACTCTTCATGGTCTAAATCTGTGATCCAATGCTCCTCTTTCATCCTCCAATAGCCCATTCCACTTTTGGTTGGCTCTAACTGCTAGGAAAATTCTCCTGACATCAAGCTTAAACTTGTGTCTTTGCAACTTCCAAGGCTGAGTAAATTAGGTTCCTGGTGCTCACAATAAGACGATTATGAATGCTTTCTTCTTCCTCCGACTTTTAGGGCCCTTGAGGATAAGGACCACCTCTGGTAAGTTCAGAAATCTTACAACACTTCAGCTAACGAACCAGGAACTGAAGAGGGTGAACACCACAAGATGATGTTGGCAACTAGAAGGGCAGAAGCTAAGGAAATTCCCTCTGTTTTGTGAGAAGAAATGCAACAAAGGTAAACTGAGGCAAGTTTTCAGGCAAGGTAATTTATTAACAGTGATGAGTATAACTGTTAATAAAAAGGATCAAACTGTCCTCCCTCAGTGGGTAAGCAAACCTGAAGTAACTGAAAAGACCGTATTTTCTGAGACCCCACAGGAGGGGAGGGTCAGAATAGTAGTTTAAAAAAAAAGCCTCATGATTAGCTACAGTGGGCTGGCAACCTTTGTGACAATTATGGAAAGCTCACTGCTTTAGGGGACTCAGCTGCCTCTAGTAATCTTGGCTAGAAAATCAGAACCACCCCAATAAGGGCCTCTCCCACCACCTAACTTAGCCTTCCCCTTAGAGACCAAATCACCCCTAAGTCTGACAAGGAAAGAGGACAGGACAGGCCTTCTCTGGGGAGGGACCCTGCTCAGGCTGGTTCTTTGTTTACTGGGTAAACAAAAGCAAGGGTCCCACTTGAAGCTGGTCAGCCAGCAGATGCCATGGCAGCTAGAGGCGATCACATTCCTCAACCAAGCTTTTACTTAGGCCTGGAAGAGATCTCCTTTGGAGAAATGGGGTTTGACAAAATGGGGAAAACAATGGGTTACAGAGTAATATTGGTTATTAAATAATACAGCATAATATTCATTTTCCTCAGTTTGCACAGTTAATGTTCAATATTTGTCCATGAATGAGGCGGCAAAATTCATTCCATGAAACATGGAAGTGCTAGGGGTGGGGAAGAGAAAGGATATGTTCCAGACAATTTTATAATTGAGGCATAGCCAAAATCTGTCTGGACTTCCTGAAACCCAAGTAGATAGCCACTGGGGCTTGGGAAAGGAAGAGGTATTTTTTCTATGATACTTTTTATCACGTAGGTTTCTTTCTCTTCTGCCTATAATAGTGTGATTGAACTGTCTTTGACTCCAAGTATACTCATCCTAACAGGTATTTATATAGCATTTTACCAGTTACAGGGGGCCTCCCATGTTGCTTCGACCCTCACAGCTGTTCTGTGGAGGAAGGTCTTTGTACCTCTACTACCTAGCACACAGCCTTGTATACAGCAAGTATTTAATAGGTGCCTCTTGGACTGGGCAGGCTCTTCTATAGAGGATTTATAGAAAGATAATAAGAGCAGTAATTATTACCACAAAGAACAACTTGAGTCTCTTGCTGACTGAAGGTTTCAGCCTGGACCCTGAACTAAAGCCTCCCATCATTCTGGTCTGGTCGGCCAGGTCAGGATGAGGCTTTGCATATTTATTTCTAAAAATGATCAGGGACCCAGGATCTTTGTTTAAAAAAAAAAAATGAGAAGCTACAGAAAACAAAACAAAAGAGCTAAGAAAAACATGATCGCCTTAGTTCTATCCTCTTTTCTGCCCACAAGGCTTTTCTTAAAAATTTTATTTGGGAAAATCTTAAAAGGTATTTGCTACAGGTAAAGGCTTCTGCTCTCTTAACAGCATCAGAAAACAATAAAAGGGATTGAATTGGGGCGTAGGTTTCAGACAAGGTCCTTTCTGCTACCATCTTCCTTTCACAGAATTTTAGAAGTGGAAAAGAATTTGCCATTTAACCTCATCTACATATACTTGAATAAAAAAAAAAGAATGCCACAACAATATGACTGACAAGTGGTCATCCAGCCTGTGTTTGAAGGACCCCCACCTCCATGAGAGGAGTTCACTGTCTCCCAAGGCAAACCCATTGCACTTTGGGTTAGTAGGAAATGTGAAGAAGTTTTTCCTGACATCATGCCTAAATTGATTTCTGTGCACCCTCCACTCAGGGTGAAGGGGAAGAGGATGGAGGGAAGGGGAGGGGAGGAGAGAAATACGATGAGACTAATCCCTCTTCTGTACCCTGGGAAATGCTTGTTTCCAGTACCACCTGACTAACCTAGATATTGTGAGACTGTACTATATGTACATTTCATAACCTCTTCCAAAATAAATCTTTTTCTACAAAGTTATCTTCCTCATATACTTGTTGAATTTAAATTTTAAAAAACATTATTTTAAGCCAGAAGTAGGGGTGAATTTCATGTCTAATTTCCCTAGCCGCCTCAAGAAGAGATCCCTGGAATGTATTACGTTTTGGTTTGCTATATGATTTCTCCCATTCATTTTAATTCTTCTATACAGCATGACTATAGTGAAAATGTATTTAATAGGAATGTATACGTAGAAACTATATAAAATTGTATGCCATCTCAGGGAGGGAGGGGGGAAGGAAGGGGCAGGGAGGGAAATCCAAGTTATATGGTAGTGATTGAAGAACAATTAATTTAAAGAATTTAAAGAAGAAGAAAAAGAAGAAAGAAAGAAGAAGAAATCCCTGGAAAGGAGGTCTAACCAAAGATCTAACCAAGGGGAGAGTAAGACCTAACCTTCAGGCTGTTTCTAATTTGAAAATGTATTTTGTCTCCTACCCACCCACACCTGAATTGAAAACATTTGCATTTTCCAGATCTTTAATTTTAAAGAAGAAATGTTCCCTGTAATTATTCACTTCATACAAATTCAAATTTAGGGCAGTGGTTTCATTTACTGCATTACCTAATACACTAACCACATGTGAGCATATAAATTTATGCATCCACACACAAGTCGCTGAAGCAGGAAGTATCACCCAAAAGCCAGCTTAATTATACAATCAGTGGAAAGTAACGTGGGTCCTGCATATGCTCAGTCTTGTAAATAGTTTCCCAAGCCCCATCCACTGCAGCTGGGTAGTCCGTGCTGGTTTTCCCATGCCCTTTAAGAAGCAAGAGCAATGCCTTTCTGAAGGTGCCAAGCAGACAGGTCTGGGCATTCTGGAGGACAGAGGGAGTGTGATGGGAACGGCTACGCACCAACACCCTTATTTTTATGTCCCAGTCCCAAAAGAGTAGATTTAGATTTAGAAAAGACCTTAGAGCTAGACTGACACTTTCATTTTATTAATAATCCCAGACTCAGAAAGGATAAATAATTGCTAACATTTATTTAGAGCTTTCACATTTGCAAAGTATATTACATACATAATCTCATCTGATCCTCACAGCAACGAGGGGTAGGTGCTGTTCTTATCCACATTTTACAGATGGGGAAACTGAGGCAGGGAGGCTAAATGAATTGCCTGGGGTTAAACAGGAAATGCCTGAGGCAGAATTTGAACTCAGGTCTTGCTGATTTAAAAGTTCAAACCCTACCTGCTGTGCTGCCTAAACAATTTGTTCAAGGTCACACAAGTAGTAAAATAACCAGGATTAGAACTCAAGTCCTCAGTCTCTTTAAACAGACATTTTTTTAACTGAAGCATACTTAATTCATAAGATCCCTATCATTCCATCTCCTCTCTACATGCCTTTGTACTGATGTCCCCAAGGTCTGGAACAGAGGTGAGGAACCTGCAGCCTGGAGGCCACATATGGCCTTTGTTCTATGAAGTTTGGATTCAGCCAAAGGGCCACACTTGAGGACCTGGAGGGCCAGATAGGACCTCGAGGTCACAAGCTCCTCACCCTGCCTTGTAAAATCCTTTACTTCCTTCAAAGCACAATTCAGGTATCAGCCCCCTAATATTGAGGGCTCTCATCCCTTGAAATGACCTTAGGTTTACTTATCTATGTATAAGCTACATTCCCCAAATGGAATGCAATGTCTCTGAAAGCAAGGGCAGTTTCATTTTCACCTATATAACTCCAGTGACTCACTTTGTACACAACTGGTGTTTAATACATGTTGGCTAAGTGGAACTAAGTTACCCCTACATCCACCATTTTCCAAGAGAAGACTCCAAGCTAGAAGTCATGACAGTGAGGTGGAAGAAGAACCAAGATCCCTTCTTTAGTTAATTGCTAGGTCCAAGGGAAAAAACCCAACCTGGGATCCTCATGCCAGAAGTTTCTCCTAAGCAGTCACAAACCAACTAACTGGTTTTAATCATGTTAATATCAGGAAAGTGACTGGTCTTTCTGAGAACGTGACTGGATCAAAGGATTGCTCTGACAGACCTCACACTAACAGCTGCTCCTATCTGTACCCTTATCCTTGTGCCTCTGTACAATTTTTAAAAAAATGGGATGAAGACTGGTTCCATCATCTACCTATTTATTGGACTAAAAATAGGTGCAGATAGTGAGCTTTGATTATTTGTAGAATGAATAAAAAACCTCTGACTCATAGAACTAAAGAATTTCAGACCCGAAAGGTACCTCAGAGGTCATCTAACCTCGGCCACACCACTATATAACATCCTTGCTGAGATGTCCTTTGGGCTTGGCTTAAAGACCTTCACTGAAAGAGAGCACACAGCTCAGCTTCCACACTGATTTTCAGAAGTACTCAATTTTCTATTGGTCAGATCATCAAGCATATATTAAGCATCTACTATGTGCACTAAGCTACTCTTTTTTTTTTGGAGGGGGGAGGTGAGGCAATCAGGGTTAAGTGACTTGCCCAAGGTCACACAGTTATTACATGTCAAGAGTCTGAGGTTGGATTTAAGCTCAGATTCTCCTGACTTAAGGGCCAGCGCATTCACTGGGCCACCTAACTACCCCGTAAGCTTTCTTAACAAAGAGAACCAGATGGCAAAAGTTAATCAACAATTTTAATTGGGCTTTGAAATGCATTTTTTTCATTTACCCAAATACAAAGGTGTGTGCCAACTGTTCTGGGAATTCACACCACTCTCATCAGGATCATGGAGCCACAGGGTAAAAATGTGACTCAGTAGGGCTAGTGGGTTGGCCAAATTCCTAGCCTGCCTTTGTGTCAACTTCTCTCTACTTCCAGTCCAAGCTAGGGATGGGTGCGACCATCTGTCAGCACTAACCAAAGCTCATCCACCCTTTCTGGAAGCCTTGCTCACAACTATGTTTTTAAGGTGGAGACTTATTTTGTTAAAAAAAAAACAAAACAAAACCAAAAAGCCTTCACCTGATTTGAATGAAAGCAGAAAAGAATTCCAATTCCTTTTCAGACAGAATTCTGAATAGTGGCACTACTGCCACGAGGGAGATGTTTTGGGGGGGGGACATGAGCTTGTTTGAAGGATTTAAAGATAACGAATTCTCAGTTGTACATGTTGGTCCTATAAGCATCTCAGAAAAGTGGGTCTGGAACACAGTAAAAGACCACGGCTAACCAGACATACAGGTTTCCAGAGACGTCAGCAGTGAGCTGGCAGCTAATGTCACCAAGTGATAGTTAAAGTAAGAATTAATCAGAAGACGTGAGCTTGAGGACAGCCAACACAGATGAGACAGCAGAGGGTCTTGGCAGATAGTCACAGACAAAGGACAAGAGGAAGGAAGAAGAAACAGTGAAAAAACAAGCTCATGGGCCCTCTTGTAGAGAACTGCTTGGGACACTGAGGAATTAGGTGACTTGCCCAGAGTCACACACCACTTTTGTGTAGATGGCATAATGAACCCAAACTGGATCTGGAGCTGAGAAGAGGCAAAGAGACATTCTCTCGTCTTAGTTTCCTGCTTGTACTTGGGGGTATCAAAAGGGATAATACATACGAGGTACCCCCAGATGTCACTGGTCCTCTTCAGAAATGAGGAATGACAACATTGCAAACCTTAAAGCACTATACCAATACTAGTTATTATGTATCAGAAGAAAGATTTAAATTTCAGCCTTCCTGGCTGCCTTGCCACTAAGTCAGGCTGCCTCTATGACTGCTTATTCGATCACAGAGTTATTTTAAGGAAAGTTCTTTTTAAGAACTGATGGAGTCTCAACACAGATTAAAACATACTTTTTTTTTTTGGTCTTTGCAACACGGCTAATATGAGAACGTCTTGTGTGACTGCACGTGTGTAATCTATATCAAGTATTTGCTTGCCTTCTCAAGGAGGAATGAGGGAAGGGAAGGAGGGAGAAAATATAGAACTCAAACTTTTTTTAAAACAAAAGTTAAAAAATTGTGCTTACATGTAATTGAGGAAATAAAATTAAAATTGAAAAGAAAAAAGGAAAATTATTGTTAAAGTATACTTTAAAGAGCTATGTAAAAGCATTCCCAGTAAAAGATAAATGAAAATTATATGGTGAGAGTGATGGTAAGGGTGGAAGGGATCAGGAAAGAAATTTGGGTTGGGGGGGAGGGGTGAAGAACTGAGAAGAAATTTTGGCCTAACCATTGAATTTATTGGGGAATCAGTAAAACAGATAAAAGACATTTCCCTAATAGAATGTGGGTTCCTAGAGAGCAGCAGTGGTTTGGTTTTTCTGTTGTATTCCCAGACCAGAAAGGTCACACTATGCTCCCTCTTCTGCTCAAGTGTAGTTCTAGCTAGCTAGCATGCTAGCCTCTCTTGCCCCCCTCCTTTATACTGATTTACTGCCCTCTCATCCCTGCATCCCCACCTTGACATCCCTCCCTGACATCCACTGCCTTCTCTGGCCCTCTGGCCCCACCACAGAGTCCTCTCACACAAGTTATTCTTAAACATTTTTCCTGGTATGGACATCTTTGGCATTCTGGTTAAGCCTATGGTCTCCTCAGAATATTACTAAATTCATAAAATAAGATACATAAGATTACAAAGGAAACCAATTATATTGGTAGATAGATATAAAAAATTTTAAAGTTCTTAGCACGGTCAAGAATCCTATGCTAGGGAGAGATAGAGAATCCATCATAGTTTATAATCGTCAGACACCCCTGCCATTGATCATTCATTTTCACTGATAAATAAAAATCAAAGAAATCCTTTCATCTATCTTACCAATTCCCAAATAAGTTCTGTGCAACAGTTATGCCAAAATTACTTCTTATGTCTTTCCATTCCCACCCTACAGAGATGGAGACTGGAAATAACATCATTATTAGAACTAGGGATAGGGAATGGTAGTGGACATGTGATTTCACTGGAAAAAAAATTCTTTCTACCAAAGTAGGTTGACATTTTCTTTGAAATTTAGTGTCTTCTAGAGTTTCCTGGATGACTGAGACATCAAAAGACTTGCCCAGAGTCACAGCCAGTACATGGTTGGGACTTGAACCCAATTCTTCCTGGCTCTGTGGTTGGATCTCAATCCACTATGCCATGATGTTCTTCATTATTAGAATTCCAGAAAAGAATTCATAACGTGTCTTCTCAACAGTGACCAGCACTGCCCAGTAATTATGCGAGGAAGGCCATTTAAACTCAGTCATATAGCAAACAAATCTGCTTCTTGTAATGTGTTGTCAGTTATCTCAGGAACAAAAGACATTAACAGGAAATGAAGGAAAAGAAATAACCATACAATGGAAGGGAAAGGACAAGGGCAGGACCAACCCTAGACTCTCTCCAATCTTCTTCTCATACTTTCACAAACTATCCTCTTGTCTGCCCACAGATACTTAGCAGTGATCTATGTAATCTTTGTGTATATAATGACTTTACATTTGATGAGATTCATTTATATGATATTTTTCAGGAATGTACTGTCCCCCACAAGGAATTTGAAGTCAATTCCATTTGTTGAAAGAAGAGGCCAAATGAAAGATATAGAACATGCACTGGACTGACCTGCTTTCAACAGGCAACCCTGACACTTACTAGCTATGTAAATGACGGGGTACAAGCCCAAGCCAAGACCTTCCCCCTTGGATCAGGAGGGCTTTTGTCCCATTTGTCTGCAGGGCCCTGGAAAGTCTGGCCTTGGTGGGGAGGGCTCCTTGGATTCCTCTTCCATTTCTCCCAGCCCAGATATTCCCTATCTGATCACCATTCAGCATTTTCTTCCTTTGGCCCTAGCATCCTTCTGATATTCCTAACTACTTAGAATTCTCTTAAAGTCCAAGTTGCCCAGCCTGGTTGGTGGATTGTCTGGACTCCCGGCCACTCCCATCAGGATCCTCCCTAGGTTTAATCTATCAAGACTAATCCTGGGACCCCAGGCTACTTGGCAACACCTGGATTCTTCCCTCAGTCTTTTCTATGTTTAAATTCCATCTTACCTCCATGAAGGTACTCAGATTCAATCCAACTCAGACTCTGTCTAGCTGAGATTGTATCTGGCCCGTTTGTTAATACAAGCATTACAAATGCTTAGGCTCCTTAAGAGTCAATCCAGTGTGACGAATCTTTGTTTTCTCTGACTTTAAGAAGGCTTGTGTCAAATTCATTCGAGCGGGACCTGGGGTGTCAGTATTTTAGGGTTCCCAGCACCTTGAACTGAGGTTCAACATACTCATGGACAACTGGCTTCACCTCTTCTATCTCAGTCTCCACTTCTCTAAAATGGGAATAATCTCTTGCAATACCTAGCTGTTAGACAGAAAGTACTTTGTATTCCTCAAAATGCCATAAATAGAAGAAGAATCAGGAAACCAATCACAAGCGTGGCACAGGAGGCATGACCGGGTAACAACAGAATTTACTGGATCTCTTCTGGAGCTCCCTGTCTCTACCAAGACCAGAGCAGTTTATAGTTTCTTGACTTACCTTAACGATAATTTCATGTGTCAAAAGAGGAAATGAGAAACCAGGGCAAATCCTACTTGGGACCTGATTCTCATCAATAAGGAAGAACTAGTTGCTGAGGTTGAAATAATGAGAAAAACTAGTCATGGTCTGCCACGGGGCTTAAGTATTGGACGAATAGATTTTAAAGGGTTCAAAGAAAGGCTGGATGGGAGCCCATGGATTGAAATTCAACAGCAGTCAACCCCCAAAGGAATGGAAGGCTCTGAAGAAAACATTCTGTTGACATAAAAGGAAACAGCAAGAAGAGGACAGGAGGAATCCTATGAAGAGATCGATGTGGATGCAATGGGAACTCGCCACCAACTTAGATTTTTTTAAAGAAAAGGAGAGAAGATGAAAGCCACATCAGGTAACAGGGCATGAATGCAGAAGTACTACAGGAATGATGTCGGGAATTCTAAAGCTCAGAATGAGCTGAGGCCATGAAGGAAAAGTTAAGAACCACAAAGGGTAGCATTTTAAAGTTTTTATCAAGGAAAAGACCCAAAGAAAGGATAAGACTATTGTTCTGGGTAGATGAGAGAAAGATAAAAAATGACAGAAAAAAGGGAAGGGAGAGAGAGAACATGCATTTATTAAATACCTATTATATACCAGGCACTATGCTTCGTGCTTTAATTCACTTGAGATAATTCTGAGGTAAATATTGATAGTAGATTCAACACTGGGTCAAGCATCAGGAAAATCTGAGTTCAAATCCAGCCTCGGACTCTTGCAAGCTGTGTTTTCCTGGACAAATCACTTAACATCTTGTCTTTTTCAACTCCTTCAACTGTAATGAGGATGATAATAGCACTGATCTCCCTGGGTTGTTGTGAGATTCAAATAAGGCATCATTTGAAGAAACAGCAGAGTTGTTCAATTTCTATTTTGGTTCCATTTTCTATTCTAAGGAGAATGGGTTAGAGAGCACAGAGCAAAAGTGGCCAATAGGGAGTGGATGGCCAATCCACATATGTATGGAACGAGTAAGAGAAATGCTACCTTGCCTTGGATGAGTTCAAGTCACCTGGCTCCTACATTCTTGGATGCTAAAATAAATAGCATAAAATAAAATAGATATTACTGAGCCATGTGGGGAAGATCGGAAGTACCATGGGAAACAGGAGAGGTGGTGTGGGATTGGAGTTTGGCAAATATACTGATTTTCAAAAAGAGGGAGGGGGATGAGGAGGAGAGGGGGGGAAGGAGGGAGGAAAAAAGAGAGAAGAGGAGAGACAGGGAAGAACAGAGAAAAGCATGGAACCAATCCTAAGTTAATGAGCTTGACTTTTATTACTAGCAAGTAAGAAGACCCATTATATTTTTTGGAGGGGGGAGGCAATGAGGTCACACAGGGTCACACAGCTGATAAGTCTAAGGCCAGATTTGAACTCAGGTCCCCCTGACTTAGGGCTCTACCCACTGTGCCATCTAGGTGCCCCAGGACTTATTCTTAAAGAGATGGTTAGGGAATGTTTAAGAAAGGAAGCAGTGGTTATGTGGCTTCATCAAAAACAGTTCATGCCAAACTAGCAATTTATTTTTTTAATGGTTGCTAAACTAGCAGGTCAAGGGAATGCTCTAAATTCACTTTACCTAGATTTTAGGAAAGTATCTGACAAAATCTTTCATGCAATTCTTGTGGAAAATCTGGGGGAGATGCTCGCTAAATGACGTTATTCAGAACTGGTGAAATGGCCAAACCCAAATTCATTGTTAATGGTTCAATGCCAAAGTGGAAATCTCCATCCAAGGTATGGAAATATGCTTCCCCCAACCCCTCTCCTCTCCCCACCTGCACCTGCTGCCCAATCGTGCTTGGCCTTTTAGTACTGTACATTTCGATTACAGACATGGATAAAAGCAGAGAAGACACATTTATCAAATATGCAGATGAGACAAAGCTGGGGCAGAGAGTTAATCCAAAGGATTAGTCAGAATTGACAACACTGGGATGAATCTAATAAGATAAAATTTAATAGTGAAAATTTTTAAGTCTTTCATAAGAACAAAATGAAGAAGGCCTGATGAGATAGCAGTCTGTCTCAAGATTTCAGTGTTCTGGTGAACTGCAAGCTCACTGTCAGTATGATACAGCAACTAAAAAGAGATGATGCACTCGAGGTACATTAAGAGAAGCAGAGCTTCCGGGACAAAGAGTATGAGGATAGGCTTACAGTGTTTTATCCCAAACATGACTGTGTTCAGTTCTGGGCACTGTATTTTTAGGGAGAATATTGATAAACTGGAAGATCCTCCAGATGAGGAAGCACAGAATAGTGCATAGGGCGCTGGACTTGGGAATCAGGAAGACCTGAGTTCAAATCCTACTTCAGACATTAATTTAGCTGTGTAATCATGGATAAGTCATCTGATTGCCTTATGCCTCAGCCTGTATTCCTCATTTATAAAATGAGAGGAGTTAGACCAGTTGGCCTCAAGGATCATGTTCAGATTCAAATCTACGACGTTAAGCTTTGGAACAGGTCAACCAGGATGGCAAAGAGCCTTTTGATCGTAACATATAAGACTTATTTGAAGGAACTAGTGATTTTAGCCTGAAGAAAAAAGACTTAGGGAAAACACAATAACCGTTTTCAAGGATTTGAAAGGGTGTCATACATAAGAGGAATTAATATCTTTCTGTGTTTGGCTATATTAGGCAGAGTCAGGAACAATGGGTTATATAGGCAGAAAGAAAAATTTAGACTTCATGCCAGGAAAACTTTCCCAGCAATTAGGGCTATCCAAAAGTGGAAGAAGCTGCCATCATGGGTAGGAGGGTTCCCCTCTTTGGAGGCCTTCAAGCAAAGGCTATTGTTGCTGAATGACTATTTATTGAGGATGTTAAAAAGGGAATGGGGGCAGATAGGTTATGCAGAGAATTCTGAACCTGGAGTCAAGAAGGCTCATCATCCTGAGTTCAAATCTAGCCTCAGACACTTACTAGACTGAGACCCTGGGCAAGTCACTTAACCCTGTTTGCCTGTTTCCTCATCTATAAAATGAATCAGAGAAGGAAATGGCATATGACTAGTATCAATGACAAGAAAACACCAAATGGGGTCACAGAGAAGATATAGCTGAAAAATGACTGAACAACATGAAAGGAAGGGCATTCTTGTTCATAAATGGTTGGACTCGATGGCCCCTAAGGCCTCTTCCATCTCTGAGATTCTTTGAGCTACTCATATTATCATCAATACGAAAGCTGTGTATTTAATGAAAACAAAATGGATGATGTGACTCTAAGTTCAACTACTCCCAAAAACAGTTTCTCTAAGGGACACATTAAGCATCTTATGCCTCAGAAACCAAATAAAGGCAAAGGAGAAACCATGAAATCCATCATCTAGTCAATGGGAGAAAAAGTGCTATCACTTAGATACCAGTTTTCCTACCGATCCCTGGGACAACCGCCAACGATCAAGAATGAATGCTTTCAGCTGAAGATGATGAGATTCATACATTAAGCTGACACTTACAAAAGTATTAACTCCTGACTCTCACAGTTACTGCCCATAACTTAAAGCATATTGGTATTTTATAGAAGCTCATCACTTTCCACCAAAATTCCTGCCATGATCACCACTCTCACCTGCTCATGAGATGAAGACAGAGAAATTTCAATACAAAAAACAATTTCCTTACTCTGGTCACAGCACAGTAAGCTCTTGGCACCTCTGGATATAAGGGAATGGAGATTCTCGGCAATGGCATCACCCTGCTTATCCTGCATGGACAATGACTTGTCAAAGAATTAGAAGACTATGAAAAACCATAGATCAAGGACCTGTGATTCCATCGATATGGGAAATCCTAGCACCAAAACACATCACAGCCCATCTCTAACTCAGAAAACTAGCAATTGCCTAAGGCTTAAGACACTTGCCCAACGTCACAGTAACTCATAAATGGAAGAGGTGACATTTTACTACCAGGTCTTCTTGACTCCAAGTCCAACAGCCTATTCACCACACTAAGTCACCACTCTTAAATTATTTTTTCTCAAAATTAACAAAAAGTATCTTTTGAATTTTGTTGTAAAACTGAAGATACAAAAAAAAAACTAAGCATATAACACCAAAATTACAATGAGTATCATTTCATTCTCTCTTTGGTGTCTGAGAAGGTATTTTTAAGGTTCTTGTGATACCTCAGGACCCTTATAAAAACCTTCAGACACGGTACTCCAGATGTACCAAAGAGCTTGGAGGGGTAACCTTGCGTTTAAAGATCACAAGTATGATAATGCCATTTCCAGAGGAAACTGAGGTTCTTTCAATAGGCTGCCTCAAGTCAGACGTGAAGGACTAGGGAATGAACCTGGGGGAACAGTAGCATGTGCCTCTCGTGCATTTAGTATATTCTGTTTTGTGTTGTGGCTATTTATACTGGGTCCCTACTTCTTTATAAAGGGAAGTTAGGTGGTACAGTGGATAGAGTGCTAGGTGTAGAGTTGGGAAGACTCATCTTCCTGGGTTCAAATCTGGCCTCAGACACTTACTAGCTCTGTGACCCTGGGAGAGTCACTTCACCTTGTTTCCTTCAGTTTCCTCATCTATATCCCGATCTTAACCCTATAAGGTAGGTGGGTTAGGTATGATTTATCCATATTTTACAGAAGAGAAAACTGATTTACTCAAGGTTCCTAAGCTAGTAACTCACAGATCTGGGATCCAGACCTTGGGCTTCTGATCTTAATCTTGCGTTCTTTTCACGACATCACAATGAACCAGCTCTAACGCAATTATGTTATGCCACCTAATAAACAACAAAAAGCCTTCTAGAGCTTGCCACTACACAACCAAACCATCATTAGGAAGGAAAAAAAGTCCTACTTTTTTTGAAGAATGTCCGACACAATAAAACAACCATTACCACTTCGTGAGTACTTACTATAGGTAAGGCACTGCGTGTGGTACTAGGGGTACAAAAGTGAAGGAGGGCAAGGTCTCTGCCCTCAAAGAAAAAAGCGAAGTATATTCCAGGCACTGGGAATATCCTTATGAAATGCAAAGATGGGAGCCTGCTGAATGAGATCAGGAAGCATTTGGCCATCCTGTTTGGGGTAGTATGTATACTATGGGAAGGAGAGTAATGTAAATTAGTAAAGCTGGAAAAAATAAGCCAGCTAATTTAATATTTTACATTATGTTAATTTAGATCATATTTATTATAGCACAATTTAATAGTTAAAGGTAAGTTAGATGATTTAGATTGTGGATGGTCTTCAAGCCTGGTTAGCTTTATATTTTAACCTACTGACCATAGGGAGCTAGAGAAGACTTTTGAGGAAGAGAGTGACATGCTCAAACCTGTGCCTTAGTAGGATAATTTCAGCAGCTGGGTGAAGAACAGAGTGGGAGATGGTAGAAAATGGAGACCCAGAGTCCAGTAAGGGGATGATGACATTTAGTCCAGGGTAAAGGTGATAAGAAACTTTACTAGGATTGTAGCAAATGGATGTGGAGAGGAGATAGAAGCTACAAGAGTCGATTAGAAGTCCTTGGCTATGAAAAGCAAAGGCAGCTTCTGGAACAGAATATTCCAAAGTACATAAATACAAGAGTTTACTAATTTTATTACACTGTTGAAGGCTTAGTTGTACAAAGGAGAAATAGTGGGATAACGGAAAATATAATTTTACTTCTTTTCAGTTCTTCTTCAGCGAGAAGGCTGACCATGATACAACCACAGCAATGGAATTAAAAAATATTAAAGAAAGCCAAGTACACAAATCCCACAAACACCCATTAGGTCAACTATCCTCCTTAGGCACCAGTGTCTCATTTATGACCCTATAAAGGAAATGGCCCACTTGCTACTGCTCATACCATTGTCTTGATAAAACCAAAAGGTTCTGAATGAGAATCCTAAGACTGTAGACAAGTTCAGTAAACACATTTGTTTGTTCTTTCCTTAGGGAGGTCTACCCCATATATATACATATATATATATATCTTTTAGCCTCTTGCAGAATCCACTAGGTGGTGCAGTCTTACCTTCCCAGCCAGGCAGGCACATAAGGAGGAGAGACTCAGTGGACATGGTAAGAGTAAACAAAATAAGAAGGTGAAATACTGTCCAAGTAGCCCCCCAGGGAACAGCTCCAAGGAAGAAAGCACATACTGAGGGGGGAGGAAGAGTTCAATAGTGCAAAATGATAAACAAAGAAACTATTATTATTTAAAATATTTCACAAAGAGACAAATAATGGGATCAAGAACAAGGGAGGTGAAGAGTTCCACTGTATTTGTCCCAGTGAGACCTCATCTGGAACAAAGTTTTCATCCTATATGCCACATTTTTTGGAAAAACAGAAAAGATGGAGAGAGTCCTGAAGAAGGCAACCAGGATGGTGAAAGGGCCTCTCAATTATGCCATATGACGTCCAACTGACAAGACAAGAAGACATGAAGTCTTAGGGAGTCTCATGACAAATGTCATCAAGTATTTGAAAGGCTATCCTGGACAACACAATGGCATTAGATTTGTACTACTTAGCCCTAGAGGACAGAACTACAAGGTGTGAGTCAGTAGATTTCAACCAGATGACAAATAAAACCTTCCTAACAATTGGTTACCCCAAATTGGAATGGACTGCTCAGAAGTGAGAAGATCTCTGCTTATAATTCTTCAAACAATGACTCCTGCAGGAGACTTCATAGAAGGGACTCAAGTAGAGGTTGGTCTAGTTGCCTTCCTCTACCAATGATATTCCATGAATCAAAGTCATTTCCAGAATTTGACTTGGGAACTCAGAATGTAAATGACAAGGAATCATAAATCTGGTTTCACGATGTTTTAATGGAAAAAAAATATTAGCCTGGGAGGATGGAAGTTTGAACTATTTCTTATCTGTCAGTCACCAGTTAAGTAACCTTGGGTAAGATACTTCTGGCCATTAGCTTCATCATCTGAAAAAAAAGGTGATTCTGTCACCCAGGTCAATACCACAAAGAGATCAAAGAAACAGGAAAAGGACCAATATACATTTAAGAATATTTATAGCAACTCTTTTTAATGACAATCAGCTGAAAACTAAAGGGGTGCCCATCAGATGGGGAATGACTGAAAAATGTGGTATGTGAATATAATGGAATATTATTGTGTTATAAGAAACTAGGAAAGAGACCTAGGAAACCTGGGAAGACTTGTATGCACTGATGCAGAAAGAAATGAACAGATGCAAGGAACACTTTATAGACGATAATAATAATATCATTAAAAATAAACAATTTGGAAAGACTTTAGAACTCTGATCAGGTCAATGATTAACCATGACTCCAGAGCACAAATGATGAAGCACGGTACTCACTTTCTGACAGAAAGGTAATGTACTGTATTTACAGAATGAAATATATTTTTTTGGACATAACCAATATGGTTTGGGAATGAATATTTGTCAAGAGATTTTTTTCTTTTTTCACCCCAGTGTGTGTGTGCATGCGTGCGCGCGCGTGTGCGTGTGTGTGTGTGTGTGTGTGTGTGGCAGGGGGGAATAAGAGGGAGAAAAAAAATAAATGTTTGATCATTAAAAAAATTTAATTTTTAAAGGGAAATGGCTAAACTAAGTCACTTCTAATTATGTAATCACTTTCAGTTGAAAAGGGCACTCAGAGATTACTTAGTTCAAGTCATACAAAAAAGAATCCCTCCTAAGCACACATATGACAAGTTTGATGGAGACCTGCATACACTATCTCCTAGGGCAATCCATCAATCAATTCATAAGCACGTGGCAAGTAATGTGTAAAGGATTACAGAGACTCCTTCCTCTCATTTTAAAACAAACCAACCAGCAATCAGTCTCTTCTCTCTAGACTGCCTTTTCTTTCTTCAGACAGCTCTGATGCTTAGGAATTTGTGTTTCTATCATCAAGCCAATATTTACTTTTACCTATCTTCTACCCACTATTCTAGATATGCCGTATGGGACCAAAAACATAAAATCCAGTCCTTTTTAAGTACTTGAGGATAGCTGTCACACTTCTCTCCCACTCCCCCAAGTCTTTCCTTCTCCAGACCGAATAGTCCTACTTTGTTCAACTGATTGTACAGACACAATCATTCTGATTAACCTTCTTTCTGTTACCAATTTTCTTCCTAAAACGAGGGGCGCAGAACTGAATACAACACTCCAGAAGTGGTCTAACACAAAAGATTTATGTAATTCCTTCTATATTCCAAGAAGCTAATGCCTCTCACCACAGCATTTCAGATGTAAAATTCTATGAATTTGTGTCATTTACTTGATTTCTCAATATCTAGGCAGACCCCTTAAATCATGTTAGAAAGCCTTGGCAAGAAAAATTATTTTTGTATGTATATTTATATCTCTACCAAACCATAACTCTTTAATAAATTTATTAAAGTAGTTACTACATGTCAATTACTGTTCTAAGTATTTGGATATAATAAAAAAATTGAAAGTCTTGGTCCTTGAAAAACACAGATTCTATGTGAAAGAGGCAATGCTTACAGGAGATTGATTGTCAGAGACGGATAAGTTTGGTATGGGAAGTGATAAATGAGTAGAGTCCAAGGGCTAATGACTGACACATCCTTTCCAAGAGGTAGAAAAGAGAGCAGGGGACCATACATATGGGTGTTTGTCCTTCCTTGCCGAAGAAGACCATGCCATCAGAGAAATGATGACATGACTTGCACTTGACTTTGTTTTGAGTGAGGGAGGGTCACCAGCCTCACTTGTCCTCCAGAGCCATCTGAATCCAGTGACCAGATATTCATCAGGATGAGGCAGTTGGGGTTAAGTGACTTGCCCAAGGTCACACAGCTAGTGAGTGTCAAGTGTCTGAGGTGATTTGAACTCAGGTCCTCCTGATTCCTGCACTGGTGCACCACCCAGCTGCCAGGACCATACATATAAAGGCAATATGGATGGTAAGAAGACAGCCAAAATGGTGACAGGAGGAGATGTGAAAAGCTATGTTTGGTCTGTGAATAATAAGATCTAATGGGCTGTGTGAGTTTACACTCACTCCACCCATCAGGAGAGTTTGGCCCCAGGGCAGGTCCAAAGGTAGATGAACTAAGACTACGTCATAATCCACTTCCAAATATCAACAGCAGTTAGTATGATATCTCGCATATAGTAAGAGTTCAATAAATGTTTGTTGAATACATGAATGAACTTCGAACAGAAAGAAAAATGCACTTGAAAATGTCCCAAAGG
This sequence comes from Bettongia penicillata ogilbyi, assembly GCA_023548195.1. Lineage (NCBI taxonomy): Eukaryota > Metazoa > Chordata > Mammalia > Diprotodontia > Potoroidae > Bettongia > Bettongia penicillata. Next base: position 2,769,104 of record JAJHZJ010000024.1, read on the forward strand.
ACCCACTAGAATTTCAAAATTTGGAATTCCCAAATTCTCCTGACAGACAAGCTGAACTATATCATCAAAGAAAGAAATATAAGTATGGTTGGGTTTCCCAAGCATTTATAAAGTAATTTTGTACGGACTTTTTAACATAATTGTTTACAACACTTAAGTCATTTGAGACAGCTTGGTGAATTTCATCAATAATTATAGCAGAAAATCCAATTGGGAAGCATCAGGAAAAATGACATGTCATCAGGAACCATAAGAGTTCAAAGTCATAGATGACGAAGAAGAGAGACCATCCATAAGGAGGGGGGTGATCAAGTAGGATAAATGTTACAGAGCTCAAGAAGGAAGAGGCCTGAGACAAGACCATTGAATTGGGGGCAATATGGAGGATTAGAGACCCAGAAGAAAGCAGTTTAAGTAGAGTGGCTGGGACAAAAGCCAGATTCCAAATGGTTGTATCTCCACGTCTCTGCTTGTGCAATATCCTTTATCTCAACGCTCTTCCTTTCAACCCAAATCAACACACATGCCCTTTCCTTTAGAAAACTAAAATTTCATAATCCTCCCACCTGGTCCCATGAACCCACAAAGAATTTTATTTTATCTCACAACATTTTTCAAATTGTCTTGGATTAGAGTGATTTATACACTTATTTATATGTGTGTATGCTTCCTAGTCTGTGAATACTTTGAGCACATGTACTCTATCACTTAAATTCCTACTTGGCAAGGTCAAGTGGCTCACCATCAGAAGTTAATGATTTTATCAGTGAAAATGACACCAAAAAAGAGGCATTAATACCTGCTTTGCTGCTGTACCCTAAGGATCATGGGACTTTTAAACGTGATTTGCAGCTGAAATCTTCCATATGCTACCAAACTAGAGTGGATAAAGCAGTGGATAGAGCGCTGAGTCTAGAATCAGAAAGACCTGACTTCAAATAGTCTCAGATACTTACTAGCTGTGTGACCCTGAGCAAGTCTCTTAACCTCTGCTTGCCTCAGTTTCCTCAAATGTAAAATAGGAATAATGATCCTTACCTCCCAGGGTTGTTGTGAGGATAAAATGAGAAAATAAAAGTGCTTAACAGTAACTGGTGTAGAGTACGTGTTTAATAAAAGTTTATTACCTTCATTCTCTACCTGTCTTTAGCATTGGGATATGAGCTCCTTGAGAGCCAAGGACTATCTTAATTTTTTCTATTTATAGGTAAGTACAGAAAGGTAGGGGAGCAGCTAGGGGACACAGTGCACAGAGTGCCAGACCTGGAGTCAGGAAGGCTCATCTTCCTGAGTTCAAATCTGGCGTCAGACACTCACCAGCTGTGTGACAATGGGCAAGTCACTTAGCCCTGTCTGCCTTGGTTTTCTCATCTGTAAAATGAGCTGGTGAAGAAAATGGCAAACTGCTCGAGTATCTCTGCCAAGAGAACTCAAGAGGGAGTCGTGGAGAGTCAGACATGACTGAAATGACTGAACAGCAGCAATACAACAAAGTAGGATAGAACAGGTAAAAGGAAAGATCTAGAAATGCTCTAGAACAATCTGAAAAGGGAGAAAACACGTACAATGACAACTCACATTCATATAGTGCTTTAAGGTTTGAGAAGCACGCTCCATAGATTATTCCATTTGGTTCCCACCACAAGCCGTGAGGTAGCTGCTGTAATGACTCTTATTTTTCAGATGAGAACACTGAGGTTGAAGACGCTTACGTTGCACACTCAGTCACAAAGCGGATTCCAACCCTTATACTCCTAACTCTGATCATGTAGGTTATACAAACACTAACACCTCCTCATCTTACAGAAGAAGAAAATAAAACTCAGGTGAACTGACCTGCCAAAGATCTCGGAGCCAGACCTCAACCTCAGGTTTATTTGATTCCAAGCCTAGTATTATTTCCACACCACTGACTTCTTTTCCCCTGACATGAAACGACATTCATATTTACCCCTACAAAAGCAAGAGGAAGTGTGGTCTAGTAGATACAGAGATAGTTTTGGAGCCAGAAAGCTCTAGGTTTAGCCCTCAGGAAGATCTATGTTCAACTTTGTAAGTACGGTGGATTTCAGTGTGTGTAAAGTGGATTTGTTACTCTTTCTTATAGGTTATTTCCCAGGATCCATAGACATAACAACCTTCTTGTTCCCAGGTGTTAGATATATAGGTGTTCACAATCATGGTTTAAAACATCTCCACCAGGCTTGTGAAGCATTATATAATGATAAATAACATAAACATTTCTGCTTAAAATGATAAATATATGCAGTGAAATATAATGGTGAGATAATGTAAACTTGTGAGGTTATTGCTGGCAAGATGCCTTCTTTGTCTATTGCCCTAACCCTTGTTGAACGCACAAGCTGGAATGCTGTGCACGCCTCAATTGGCCCCCATCAAGGCTTGGGGGGAATCTGTTTGCCTCAACTGGCCCCACTGAGACTTGAGGGGATTTAGAGGGGCACACAAGCCATGCCTGTCTCTATTGACCCCATCAAGACATGGGAGCAGTTGCTCCCTTCATGCTGTCCCTTGAGAGAAGGATGATTAGGGAATGCTGTAGGAGTTGGTGTTCCCATTATCAGCAACCCTTTTGATAAGACTACACTAGAATAAAGGTAGACTATTAACCCCTCCAAATCTGCCTTCCTGTCCCTCCAGTCTGACCAGATCAATAGAGGACCTGTGCTAGCAGCCCTCCTGTGTACTAACGTTATCTGTCTTACAAACCCTCTGGAAGATCTAGGCTCAACCCTCAGGAAGATGTAGGATCAACCCTGCCTAGGATACATACTGGCTGTGTGACCCTGGGCAAACAACTTAACATCTTTGGTGTTTCAGGCAACTGTAAATTTCAGAGAAGATGGTCACCTGCCTTTGTAGAGAGTGATTTCTCATCTGGGAATTCCCAATGCCAATGAAATTCTAAAACCAGTTCCAATCCCTGGGAAACAGCATTTATGAAACTTGTCTGCTCCTAATTACAGAAAAACTTTTATAATTATATTACTCTCAGAATTAGTCTTCAACCAACTATACTGGTCACATTATCCATTTAAATGAAGAAATGCACCTCTCTGAAACCATTTTAAGAATCTTTTTTTGTTTATGCTGCATTTCTTTATTTTATTTAAATTATTTTATTTGTTTTCAGTTTTCTATAATCACTTTCATATATCTTACATTTTTTCCCCTCCCTCCCCCTCCTTCTCCTCTCCCTCCCTGAGACGTCATACAATTTTATATAGGTTCTACACATACATGCCTATTAAATACATTTTCACCTTAGTCATGTTGCATAGAAGAATTAAAATGAGTGGGAGGAACCATAAAAGAAAACAAAACATAACATAACACAAGAGAAAATGGTCTGCTTCATTCTGTGTTCCAATTCCGTAGCTCTTTCTCTGGATGTGGAAGGCATTTTGCTTCAAGAGTCCATTGGGAATTTTTTAGGTCCTTGCACTGCTGTGAAGGGCTAAGTCTACCAGAAAAATTTCTCACACACTGTGGTTATTGCTGTGTTCAAAGTCCTCCTGCTCCTTTCACTCGGCATCAGTTCACATAAGTCCTTTCAGGCCTCTCTGAAGTCTTCCTGTTCATCACTTCTTATAGCACAACAGTATTCCATTACATTCATATACCAGAGTTTATTCAGCTATTCCCCAGTTGATGAGCATCCCCTCTATTTTCAGTTCTTGGCCATCACAAAGAGAACCACTATAAATATTTTTGTACATGAAGCACCACATCACACCTATCAGACTGGCTAACATGAAAAAACAGAATGATGATAAATGCTGAGAAGATATGGGATAGTTGGAACACTAATTCATTGTTGGTGGAGCTGTGAGCTGATCCAGCCATTCTGAAAAGCCATTTGGAACTATGCCCAAAGGGCTACAAAAATGTGCATACCCTTTAACCAGCAGTATCACTTCTAGGACTATATCCCAAAGAGATCATAAAAATGGGAAAGGGTCCCACATGTACCAAAAATATTTATACCATTTTAAGAATCTTTAAATAATAGATGTTTGAATTCTGAAACAGTTTGTCTCTCCCAAGAAGAAAGTATGGTATACTCTCTCTCCCACATAGCCAGCTTACCAAATACTCCATTTTCTGTGCACCTGATACCTTTTCTATAAATCTCCACATAGAACTCCTGTTTCCATGGAATATGAGCAGGACAGATCTGTCATTCCTAGTTTACCCATCTAATTATCATGTGCCGTGTAAATATATTTTGTATCTATGTAAATAAATTGGGGAAAGGTCAATATCTGAATTGGGCTCCATTGTGGCTAACAAAGGAAAGTGTAGCAATAAAGAGAGGGTACTTAATTTGAAATCAAAGGACCTGAGTTCAAAACTTGGGTCTGTTACCTACTAAACCTGTGTTCCTTCAGCAAATAATGTAACTCTAGACCTCAGTTTCCTCATTTATAAAATGAAGAGGTTGATTAAATGATCTAAGTGGTCTCTTCCAGCTCTAAACCTACAATCCTGTCCAGGGTCATGCTGCTAGTGAGTATCTGGAGCCAGGTCTTCTTTACTCCAAGTTTAGTACACTATCCACTCTGCCACATTATCTCCTCATTATATTGTAATATGATATGAAATTTTATCGCATTATAATAATCAGATATCATAAACCCATCAGCAATCATCTATAAAATTCCTACTATGTGCCAAATACTCTGCTAGGTGCTCATGATACAAATATCCCTCGAAATAAAACAATCCCTACTCTCAAAAATTTGTCATCATCCTGACTGTATTCCTAGGAAAGTTAAACCATCTGGCATGATGATGATGGTGTCACTAATCCAATGGCTAATGAGGAGTGACCATTTCTCCTGGAGGGAGGGGACAATGAACACCAAGATCCAAGTTCCTAAACATGACCTTCACCTGGCTCTCCAGAACCACCATGCCCCTTACTCTTCTCCACTGAGCCTTGTGTCCATAAAGTATTTAAGTAAGAAGCAAAAGAGACCACAAAAGCAGCACTTATCATAATGTTTCTAAGCAGAGGAGCAAACAGAGATCTACAGAAAACTCAGAGATGACTTACTTTCACGATGTCCAGCTTCCACTAACTCATAGGTTTTCTACAGCTGAAATCAAAGCTTTCTATTAAATTCCAATTTTAATCCTGATGTTGAAATTTGAGGTGCAAATACTAGCTAGATGTAAGATTGTGTGTGCGTACACATGTGCAAGAGAAAGACAGACACAGAGTGTGTGTGAAGGAGAGGGACTGAGACTGTGTCCATGAATAAGCGAAGGAAGCTCATGCCCAGAGTGCTACTGGGAGAGTCAGTCATCATGACTGAGACTCAGGAGACCGGGATTACAGCTCAAATCTGCCACTAGCTGCACAATGTGCGTGTGACCTTGGGAAAGCCACAGGACTCAAGCAGTCACAGAATCCCAGAACGTGGAGCCATAACGGATTGTAAATCCTCTTGTCGCGCCACTCCCCTCACTTTCACAAGTAAGGTAACTGAGGCTGACAGATATTAAATGACTTGCCCAGGGTCAAGTTTTTTAATCTTTCTTAGTCTACATTTGTCTGTCAGTAAAATGTGAAGTTGAATTGACTAAACTCTAAAATCCCGTCCAGTCAAATGGTTGTTTATATTCATTTCTCCAACTAAGAACATAGAATAAGTGATTATAACATCATGGAAAGAGTCCTGTACTTTGCGTAAGAGCTCTGGAATTCAAGGGAAAAAAAAGATTTATTAAGGGCCACTATGAGGCACTGCGCTAAGCTCTTTACAATTATTATTTCACTTGATCTTCACGACAACTCCTAGGAGATTTTTTTCTAATTTGTTACTGAGGAAATTGAGGAAGAAACTTGCCCAGGGTCACATGGCTAATAAGTGTCTGAAGCCAAATTTGAACTTGCGTCTTCCTGACGGCAGGTTCAGTGTTTCACACACTGTGCCCTGCCCCACCCCATCTGCCTCAGGTTCCAAGCCTGGTTCTTCACCTGCTCTTGGTGACTTTGGGCAAGTCAGCTGACCTCCCTGAGCCTCCGTTTCTTCATCTGTAAAATGATGATGTTAAACTAGATCATACGTAACGTCCGTTCAAGCACTATTACAGGCTGGTGATCTCTGGTGATCTTTAATCGGTTACTCCAACATCAATCATTCATTTTTCCTTCTGTTCAGAGCAAGACAAAACGAGAGAGGGAAACAGTGACATTTTGAGAAATGTCCTGCTATATCTCATGGCCAAGAATATCAACGACCAGACACTTTTCAGTGGGCAGTGATAAAGAGTTTTGCAGTCCTGGCATGATTGTCCACATATCAAAGGCTAGTTGTGTCACAGCTGAAGCAGATGAGGATTTCATGTTTCGTAAACAATGCCAGCCCTTCCAGACAGTTCTCATAAACAATGGGTTTTGACTCCTCAAACTAAAGCAGAAACACATTTTTGGATTTTTACCGTTCTCTCTCAAAAATCTGGACAAGGTACATTGTGACAAAGCAGAAAAGCAGAAAACAGCCATAATGCAATGTAGCAAATGATTCCCATACACAAAGATGCCTGCAATCTATAATCTGAACAGACTGGAGAACCACTGCAGGAACACAACCTATGACTTAATTAACAGAAGAGAGAAGAGATGTTGGAGGCACTAGAAGGTGAAATGACATGCTCAGGGTCACGCAAGGCAGTATCATAAGTGAGACATGAACCCAGGTGACTGCCTGACTTCAAGCTCAGCACATAATCCTGGCTGCCTCCACTAAAATTTTCAACTCAATTAAATTTGACAAGCATTTAGTAAGCGTATTATGTATGTACCAGACACGGGGCAAAAAAAAAAAAACCAAAAAAAAAAACCACAGGCCAAAAAAGCTACAGTTCCTCTTCCCCTCAAAGAGCTTATTGTAAAGGAGGTGAGAGACATACACAGATTCAGTTTTCAAAGCCTCTCTCACTGACACTTTGAATATTGTTACTGTATCTTCAGGAGAGAAGGAATGCAATGTTGGCAACTTAACAAACTGCCACAGCAGACATCCCATGGCGCAGGCATCCTGAGAAGAATTGCTAAGAGACTTTGCCTGCCATCCTGAGAAAACTGAAGGGCTGGATTGTGGTTTTAGTATCTGTAGAGGAGTGAGTAGTGGATGGTTAGAGGTGAGCAGTTGTGGCTTTTCTCATATCTGAAACAGTACATATCATTACATATGTGTTATATATGTATGTACATATATAGGATAGGCTTTTAAAAGTACCACATATTTAAAATATTCCATACATATGAAATATATAAATGTATATACAATGTACCTATATGTGTCAAATATTTATATATGAAATATATCAATGAAAGTACAAAAATATATATTTTTACATTATCTGTTTTTGGTAATAATTATATAATTAGTAAGACTGATGTTTATCCAAGCCAATAATATTAGGCTTTATTCCCCAAAGACAGTGTATGGTGAAATAGGTTTATCCCAAAGCAGAGGCTTGGAACTAATTAATTAAAGGGATTTTTGCATTTTTATTAATTTATAAGGAAACCTCAGAAAATATCCCTTTATTGATTCTGAGCCCAATATGTAAGACTAACATAATGGAGCCAGTAACAGGTGAAAGGTCAGGAGGCTTGCTGTATTAGCTCCCAAGAGCCCAGAGAGACGCATGCTCACACACTGCATCAAGAATTTCTAAAGCTCAGTTAGCAAAAGCCCTGCCACACATGGGAGGGAAGGTAAGGGGGAGTCTCATCCTTGCTACACTCATGCCATGGCATGATCAGTGAATGAAAAATACATACGCAGCAAAAATACAAAGGAATTTCAGGGAATGGGGGCAGTAGTAACTGGGGCAATCAGCAAAGGCAGTGGTGCTGACCTTGAAGGAGGCTATGAATTCTAAGAGGTGAGGTTGAGGGTACACATTCCAGGAATAGGGTTCATGGAAAACCATATGTGTAGAACATCAGGGAGGCCAAATGGCAGGCCTTATGTTCATATGATACTTTGCTAAAGTGGGAAAACTTAGGAAAACTATGAATAACCTAACTTGATCACAGTATATTCAAACAACTTGCCAATATGAAAAGAAATATCCAAAACAATGTAACTAATTCCTTATAGCGGTTTATTTAGCCATTTCTTTATGTGTATTAAGGGACAGCAAGGGCAGCTAGGTGGCGCAGTGGATAGAGCACTGGACTTGGAATCAGGTAGGCTCATGTGGATGAGTTCAAATCTAGCCTCAGACACTTACTAGATGTGTAACCCTGGGCAAGTCACTAAACAATGTTTGCCTCAGTTTTCTCATCTGGAAGATGAGCTGGAGAAAGAAATGTCAAACCACTCCAGCATCTTTGAGGAAAAATGAAACAAAACAAAAAAACAACCAAACGGTGTCACTAAGAGGATGTGACTTAACAACAAGTGCACGATGGTGTCTAAAAGCTCTCCTAAGGAATCCACCTGGAGAGTGCCACAGTCGGAGGGTGGTGTTCCACACTGGTCTTCCAGAAGCTTACAGGGTGGATGGAGGAAGGGGATGAGGACAGAAGATGGAAAATTTCAATTTATGTACTAATTGCAAAACATGAAGGACATCGCTATCTTTTAGCTTCCAATTAATAAAGTCAATGTTCCTAAACTTGAGTGTTTTGTACATCTTACTAGACCCCTCTGGGTCTGTTTAATAACTAGCTCTCACTGAAAACAGAAATTATTCATTTGTCTGATAATTGGCTTGTTTAAATATGACTTTCCAATCTGAGTCTTAGCAGTGCTACTCCCACTTCCCAGTACGTCGCTTCAGGCTGACGACAGGACTGGGCCTTTCAATTACTTCAGTCAACTGTGATTACTGGCTAGCTCCAGTGATCATTACATCTGCTTCTCTGCATAAGCAGTACCTTGTAGGAATCCATCTGTTGAGTCCAGCATGAATGAGGAGACTGAATGAACGATCATCTGAAGCATGCCACACCCATTCCAGCCACAGCTGGTTTCCTGATTAAATTTCTGCTTCTCTGCCTATGGATCACTGGCAATAGTCAAAGGGAAACACATGAAGCAAGCTATAGACAATACCAGATCATTCATGCATTCATTAACATCAAACCCTATACAGGTATGTAAGTAACAGAAGAGTCCCCAAGGCTCAGCATACTCATGAAGAGGATGTATAAGGACATCAACAGTTTAGACAATATAAGACTGAACTTCTCCAGGGCATACATGAGGGGAAGCAAGAGGACATGGAGACAGGGCTAGTCTTGGTGTTGGAAAGGCATGGGTTGAAGCCCTACCTTTGGCACATAGGAGCTGTGTGATCCTGACAAGTTATCAGACCTCTCAGTTCCACTTCCACACCCCTGAGACAATTTTCTAAGACAGGTAGGTAGAAAATAGGCAACAAGGGTTTAGTAAATGCCTACAATATGTAGGCATCATGCTAAGATCTGGGTATACAAATACAAGCAAAGTTCAAAAAAAGAAAATCCTTGCCCTCAAAAAGCTGTAAATCACAAATGAGTTACACATCTGCAAAAATAGATGCTATTTCCACACTGGGCGTTTTCTATACCAGTGGTATTACATTCAAATAAAAATTTTCTATACCAGTGGTGTTACATTCAAATATATATATTATATATATATATGTATATGTATATGAAATACAATATATAATAAAATAATAGCATATAATATTCTCTCTATATAATATAATAACATATAAAAAATATATATATATTCCATATATAAGGAACCCTGTTGGCTGCACTTTGACCTAGAAAACTACATATTAACATTATCTGTCTTCTACTATATTTTTATTTATTTTGTTAAATATTTTTCAATTACATCTTAATCTGGTTCTGCATTCCTGACATGTTTGAGATCACAAGTCCTGGCTAAAAGAAAAAAAATGTATGTAACTTACTAAGGGACCAACCAGGAAGGAGGATATAGGTTCATGGTCAGCAGAATGAAAAGAAAAGAAATTCAAAGTGTCCTTGAGCCTGCTGCAAAAGTAGGCAGAAATATTTTGTACATGTGGGACCCTTTCTTATTTGTATGATCTCTTGGGGATACAGCCTAGAATCAATATTGCTGGGTCAAAGGGTAGGCACGTTTTTGTAGCCCTTTCGGCATGGTTCCAAATGGCTCTCCAGAATGGTTGGATCAGCTCACAGCTCCACCAGCAACAAATGAGTGTTCCAACTCTCCCACATCTTCTCCAACATTTATCATCTTCCTGTTTTGTCATGTTAGCCAATCTGATACATGTGATGTGGTACCTCATGTACAAAAATATTTATAGCACCGCTCTTTGTGATGGCCAAGAACTGGAAATGGAGGGGATGCCCATCAACTGGGGAATGGCTTACAATTTGTGGTATATGAATGTAATGGAATACTATTGTACTATAGGAAATGATGAACAGGAGGACTTCAGAGAGGCCTGGAAGGACTTATATGAACTGATGGCGAGTAAAAGGAGCAGAACCAGTAGAATATTGTACACAGTAACAGCCACAGTGTGTGAGGACTGCTTCTGATACACTTAGCCCTTCACAGCAAAGCAAGGACCTACAATATTCCCAAAGGACTATTGAGACAAAATGCCATCCATATCCAGAGAAAGAACTATGGAATTGGAACACAGAGTGAAGCAGACCATTTTCTCTTGGGTTATGTTAAGTTTTGTTTTTTCTCATGGTGTCTCCCATATATTTTAATTCTTCCATACAGCATGACTAATGTGAAAATGTGTTTAATAAGAATGTATGTGTAGAACTGATCTAAGATTGCATGCCATCTTGGGGAGGGAAGGGGAGAAAATTTAAGATTTATGGAAGTGATAGTTGAAAACTGAAAACAAATTAATTAAATTTTTAAAATAAAGTAGACAGAAATAAGCAGGACAAGATCCCACAAGGATGAGATTTCTCAAGGACAAGTAACAGTTTAACAAAAACAAGGTAAAAAAATGAATAGCAATAGATAGGTTAGTGTGGATGAAAGAATGCTGCATTTGATGCCAGGTAATGCAACCATGGCCAAACTGGGAGGGCTATCTAATTCTAGGATTATAGTGAGGACACACTCAGTTGTGAAAGTCAAGATCTCACCACGTCATTCTCCTACTCAACAAACTCCAATGGTTCCCTATCACTTCCAGAAGCAAATACAAAATGCTCTGGCATTTAAAATGCTTCATGATCTACCCACCCTTACTTTTCCCAATCTTCTTACAAGCTACACCTCTATCATGTAATCTGTGATCCAGTGACATTTCTTTCCCTTCTGTTCCTTGAACAAGATGCATTATTACCAAACATCAGGCATTTTTACTGGCTTTCGGCCCTTGCCTGGAGTTCTCTCCCTCTGTCTCTGTCTCCAGGCTTCCTCCAACTCCCAGAAAAAAACTCACCTTCTTTAGAAAGCATCTCCTGCTAGCCCTTAATTCTAGTGAATTTTCTATGTTGATTAATTCCATTTAATCCTATATATAGCTTGTTTGTACACAGTTGTTTGCCATGTAGACTATAAGCTCCTTGAGAGCAGGAACTTTTTGCCTTTCTTGTATCCCTAACACTTAGCACTATTCCTAGCACACAGCATATGCTTAACAAATGTTTACTGACTGAGTGATTCAAAAAGGTTTTGATGAACTAGAATGGCCAAATCTAATATGATGGAATTTAATAGAGACAAATATAAACTTTTATACTCAGATTCAAAAAATCAACATCACTAATACAAGATGGTGAAAGTTTAGACAGACAGTACTTTTTATGAAAAAAGATCTGGGGTTTTTAGGAAAACCTAAGTTTTAATCTATATTAACAATACAAAGCAGCAGTCAAGAAAGCTAATATGATATAAAGCTGTGTTAATATTTTCATATGTGTAATGGGTATATTGCTTGCCTTCTCAAGGGGAAGAGTGGGAGAGTGGAAAAGAATTTGGAACTCAAAATTTTTTAAATGAGTGTGAAAAGGCTAATATAGAAATATTTTGCATGACTGCACATGTATAATCTATATCAAATTGTTTGCCATTTAAGGAAGGGGAAAGGAGAGTATGGAAGAGAATTTGAAACTCAAAATTTTAAACAAACAAAAGTTAAAAATTGCTTTTACATGTAATTTGAAACATTTTTTAACAAATATTTTAAAATTTTCATGTAATTGGGGGATAGAATAAATAAAAATTTCTCAAAGAAGAGGGAAAAGCTACAGTAGGAGGAGTATACTGTCCAGGAACAGGGAGGGGATAGTCTCTCTGTGTTATTGCATGGTCAGACCATATCTCCAATATTCAGTTCTGGGTTGGAGAATATCCTAAAGAGAGGAACCAGGAAGGTCCAAGGCCTTGATATCACAGCAAAAGAGGAGTAGTTTAAGGAAAAAATAAAGTTTAAGTCTCATAAAAGAAGACACAGGGGAAACATAGGAGTTATCTTCAAGTATTTGAAGAGCTGAGACAGGGTAGAGGGAATGGACTTGTTTTGCTTGGCCCCAAAGAACCTAAGTAGGAGCCATGGAGAGATGTCACAAGGAACAAAATTGGTATTTGATCCTTTTTTGGGAAAAGTCCCTAACAACTGCTGTTGTTCAATCCTGTCTGATTATTCACGACTCTCTTGAGGTTTTCTTGGCAAAGATACCAGAGTGGTTTGCCATTTTCTTCTCCAGATTATTTTACAGATGAGGAAACTGAGGTAAACAGGGTTAAATGACTTGCTTAGCATCACTCAGCTATTAAGTATCTCAGGCTGGATTTGATCTCAGGAAGATTAGTCTACCTGACTCTAGACCCAGCACTCTATCCACTGTGCCACCTAGCTGCCATTCAAAAGTGAAATTGCCAGATTATAGAAATAGTGGGCTCTCCCTTCTTAGAGTCTTTAACCAAAAGTTGGATGACACCTTATCAGGAGGATGGTAGAAAGGAATCTTTATGGAGCATGGGCTTGACTGGAAGACCACTCAACTCAGACTCAGTGGTTGGGATAAGAACTGCAGCAGCAAGGAGTGAGGACCCTTCTCAGTCGTGCTGCTCAGTTAAAAGCTGGATTGGCCATCTGTCAGATCAGATGCAGAGAGGATCCTTGTTCAAAGAGAGATATGATTAGATGACCTACCTATGCAGTCCATGCAACCTGGAGATGTTATGGTTCTGTGACCTTGGGCAAATTACCTAAACTTTGCTGAGCTTCCTCCCAAACTTATAAAATGAGAATGCAGTGGATAGAGTGCTGGACCTGGTATCAGGAAGACCCAAGTTCAATTTCAGCCACAAATGATTACTAGCTGTAAGACCTTGGGCTGGCTATTTAACCTGTCTGCCTCAGTTTCTCCATCTGTAAAACGATGGTAATAATAGCACTCCAAGGGCTGTTGTGAGGATCAACTGAGATAACATTTGTAAAGAACTTAGCACAGCGCCTGGCACATAGTAGGTTCTAAGTAAATGCTGCTCTTAAGGTCCCTTTCAGTGTTAAGTCCTATGTTTCTATGAAAGGCTTTGTAAAAGCATTAGGGGGACAATCCAGGAGACTCAGAGAATAATGCTGACCACAATCCATTAAACATGAAGAATAGCAATTAAATACATTTTTTTAATCCATGTGCAACACTGATATTTACAAATAGGACTAGAGAATACAGGGATTCAGAATAAGCCTCTCAGAGTAGATCCCACCCCACAAGAGTCTGAGTAGTTTTATACAAAAGAGAATCTCAGGAGAGAAATCAAGATGATGAAAGGTGTGGCAACAAAGACTAAGGGGGAAAGTGAAAGAAGTGGAGATTAATTGACCTCCAAATATCAAGACTGAAGAGGGACTTCCTGCCAGTCTTCACAGGGTTGTTTAGTGCTTTGTAACGCCCTAAGTACATGGGAGCTCTCCCATGGCTGTTAAGTAGCTGGAAGGGCTTTTACTGAACAGCTGATGACCAGATGGTCTCTCTCCACTGAGGATCCAACAGCCACAAATGTTCTTCAACCGCAGAAATGAGGAGGTCAGGCAAAATTTGTCAAAGAACTTTTAAAAAATTCCTGATAGTGAAGATTGTTCCCACGGGGACTGAGATAATAAAGAAGTCTGTGGAATCATTTAAGATTTTTTTAAGATAAGATGGTACTTCATCTTCGAAGCAAGTAGGAGACAGAGAGAGTAGACTAAGGAACTCGGAATCAGGAAGACTTGAGCGAAAATTCTGCCTCAGACACTCACTGGATGTGTCTAGGCACATTGATTAACTTCTTCCAGACTCAGTTTCCTCAGCTGTTGGAAATAATAACAGCACTTATCTCCCAAGACCTTTGTGAGAATCTAACAAGATAACAAATATAAAGCATTTTATAAACCCTAGGGCACTACAGAATTGATAACTATTAGTATCTGATAAAGACTGTTCACAGGATTATAGATTAGAGTCCCTTTAATGGATTCATTTTACAAAGGAAAAATGGAGTCATATTTATTGTTCAGGCATTTCAGTTGTGCTTAACTCGCTGTGACCCTATTTTGAGTTTTCTTGGCAAAAATACTGGGGTGGTTTGCCATTTCTTTCCCCAGCTCATTTGCAGATGAGGAAACTGAGGCAAACTGGGTTAAGTGACTTTCCCAGTGTCACACAACTACTAAGTGTCTGATGTTGGATTTGAACTCAAGAAGATGAGTCTTCGTGATTCCAAGCCCAGTGCTTTACTGTGTCACCTAGCACAAACGGAAGGGTAGAGAGGTAAAATTACTGCCCAATATCACACAGGTATAAATGAAAAAATGCAGAGTCAGACTCAGGTTGTATAACTCCAAACCCAGTATGCTTTCCTGCCTAAAAGTGAAAACAAATTATTCTAAATACAAATGAATTGAACTCAGTGATCATTTTTGAAGTACAGGGCAGACACTCTGATAGCAGCTTGGGATAGAAAGACAAAAATAAAACACAACCAGGTCCCAATTAGGGAGGACAATGAATCCCATCAGGTGGTTGTATGTTTTCAAATTCATGCTACTCAAAGTTATAATTATATAAAATATGATCACTGGTTCCAGACCAATGGAAATATGTGGTACAAATTCAATAATGTATCTACTTTCTAGGATTCATAAGAACCACTAAGTGCGGACTGAGCTATAGTACCTACTTCAAGGAGCTTACATCTTATTGGAGGTATACACTTTGGATGTAGATGAGTAAATATAAGATAATTTCAGGGGAGAGAGAGTACTCATTCCTAGGAGGATTGGTAAAGGCTTCCTGTAAAAGCTTAGCTTTAAAGGAAGCTATGGTTGCCAAACATCAGAGGTAAGGATGGAATGAGAACCTCCCAGACATGTCCAAAGACACAGAGGAGAAATGATCTTTCTAGAACATCTCTAGCCTTGTTGCTCTTTAGTTGTTCAGTTACGTCCAATTCCTTGTGACACCATCAACCATGGCACACCAGGCCCTTCTGTCCTCCACTATCCCTCAAAGTCTGCCCAAGTTCGTGTTTATTGTTTCCATGACACCATCTATCCATCTCATCCTCTACCATTCCCTTTTCCGTTTGCCTTCAATCTTTCCCAACATCAAGCTCATTATGTGGCCAAAGGCATCCAGCCTTACTGGTCTCTAAAACTTAAGTTTAGGACATGTGTAACAAGACTTGCTCACCTATTCATGTGTCTGCGTACAGACGAAAGATCATCTGTCTGCTGATGTAAGGGATGCTGTCACAGTCTCACTGTATCTAAGTAAGTAGCTATACACACTTGAAGGAAGTCACTTACGTTTTTGCAAAAATCAGTTTCCTCATCTGTCAAACAAGAGGAACTGGGCTAGGTCACCACTAAGGTCCGTCTTAGCTCTAAAGAGGTACGCTCCTATCATGTAGCATGTGTTTACTAATTATATTTACAAATTTACTGATTATATTTATATAATTTATTTAGTATTATTTATATAGTGTATTATATAATTATATTTGCCAGTTAGAAAACTGATAACAATCATTACAACAGTGAACATCCTATCTCTGAATCCTCAGGCCCTCGTTGAACAGACCATAGAACTATAATAATTCTACAGTTGCCAAACCGCCGCAGTTGAGGTAGATGCTGAAAAGTTGCTCTCTAGTGGGCTTCCAGTTATCTCACAGAAGGCAGTGAGAAAAAACAAGCTGTCACATGTTGCTGGGGAAAGTAGGACAAAACTCCATAGCCTTTCAGAGTCCTCCAGCCAGCAAAACTATTACCTTGTACGTTGAACAGAGGGGCTGCTGGGAAGAGGTCAAAACAACTCCTTTACCACTGAGTTTCTCATTCCCTTTTCTGTTGAAGGAAGCAGAGTCCTGGGGAGCCTCAAACAGGAGAGTATATAAGCAAAGAACTAAAATGAGTCTGTGACCATAAGTTGTGTTCCATTTGAACTGAGAAATTATGGATTACAGCTGAGGCACAGAAGGTAGCTAAAAAGCCAGGCAGATAGAACTCAAAGAGCTACAGCCTCTCTTCTGTTAGGGAAAGGTCTATTAACCACAGCACCTCCAGTGGTAGGTAGAGCTGGTGAAAGATCTGCAACCACTAGCATCCACAGAGGATGAGATGACCCTGAAAAATGGATGATAATGGATAGACCTGGATGATCAGGGAGCGCAAAGAACAACATCTATGCAAAATATGAAAGAAGGACCTGTTAGGGAGCAGGTCTAGAAGACGGCACACACCAGCTGAAGACACTGGCGATCTTGTAGCACCAACAGTATGACTTGTTGGTATGGATCTTAGTCGGTTTCCTACATGGGGATATCCCACAAATAACTGCCATAAAGTTCACCCTTCTCAGTGAGTGTATGTGTTTTCATGGTATATGAGCTCATGCTTTGTGGAGAAAATATTATTATTTAATGAATATTTCCATTTAAATAAAATGCCTTCATTAAGGAAGGCATGTTATACTAATGCATTGTTGGTAGAGTTGTGAACTAAACAACCATGCTGGAGAGCAATTTGAAACTATGCCCAGAGGGCTATAAAACTGTGCATACCCCTTGATCCAACAATACCACTATTAACTAGGTCTGTATCCCAAAGAGATCACAAAATATTTGCACAAAAATATAGTAGCTCTTTTTGTAGTGGCAAAGAATTAGAAATTGAGAGGATATCCATCAATTGTGGAACACCTGAACAAGTTGTGGTTTAAGAATGCAATGGAATACTACTATTCCGTAAGAAACAGTGAGGAGGCAGATTTCAGAAAAACCTGGAAAGCCTTACACAAACTGATTCTGAGTGAAGTGAGTAGAACCAGGAGAACACTGTATACAACAGCAATGTTATTCAATGACCTACATTGTTAGTCTTGGCTCTTCTCAGCGATGCAACGTTCTAAGACGACTCCAGTGACTTGATGGGAAATGCTATCCATATCCAGAGAAAGAACTATGGAGTCTGACTGTAGATCGTGCATTTAGGGTTTCTCTTTTCTTTTTTCCTCATGGTTCTTCCCTTTTGCTCTGATTCGTCTTTCACCACATTACTAATGTGGTAATATGTTTAACATAATTACACATGTATAGTCTATATCAAATTGCATGCCATCTTGGGGGGGATTTAGAACTTAAAATCTTATAACAGTGAATGTTGAAAACTAAAAATAAATATATATTATGTTATAATATATATTAAATTATATTATAGTATAATATATACTATATTATACTATACATCATACATTATATTGTATTATATATTACAATATATTATATTGTAATAAATATAATTAGTAATAAAAAAGAACGGCATGTCATTTAGCTTGCTGGTAAAGGTAAAGCACATTGATAAGGGTTCATAAGGCTTGGTTTGAAAAGATTCTGAGCCACAAATATCTAGAACCTGAGCTATCTAAAAAGGGGCACAAAGTAGGAGGAAGGGCAGGTTACATCTCCATAGCCAGTGACTGCCACAAAGCAAATGTGTTGTTCCCAGGAGCAATGTTGGCTCTTAATTTCCCAAAACATTTTCCTTTTCATCACTCACCAAAATAAACGAATAAACAAAACGTCCACCCATATCCCTAAATCAATAAGCCAAGAATCGCTGCGCTAGCATCGAAGCAAATCATAAATATGCATGTGCCTGTTTGGAAGACAAAACATGAAAACAAGCAGCCCCGCAATGGTTTAGGCCAGCCCAGATCACACACATTTAAAGAAATGGCCAAAATGATTTCAGCCATGTATCTATTTCAAGCACAGCCTTCGTCCTGAGGAGATGGAAGAAATCAATTATTCTGGAGGGCTTGGGGTGTTTCTCTCTGACATATTTATCTGAAATTATTTATTGAGTAAAACACAAACAAATTCTCTTGGCAAAGCAACACAGAGGGCGGGGCAGGCATGGGGGGCCCATTTAAGGTCGCAGCTATTACTGTTATGGATTGTGAATGATTATTTTCCTGTTTCTCTCCTATTTCATTTCTCTTTGATTTCTCCTTTTCCATTATCTACTGGCACCCCTGTTCCTCTGTGTCATCCCCTTACAAATCCCCAAACGCAAAAGTACAAACAGTAACAACAAATGCCTGGTTCTTGGTCGTATGCATTTAGTGGTAACCAAAGCAACCTTCCTCTTAACAGATGTGATAATTCTGGAATGTTGGACCTAAGAAGACAACTTACGGATTATCTAGAATCCAACCCCTTCATATTAAAGATGAGGCAACTAAAATCCAGTGGGGATAGGTGACCTCACAAAACTAGTGAGTGGCAAAGCTGGGCCTAAATTCTCTAGTACCAGTTCCTTCTGGCAAATCCTCAAAAAAACTGCTAAAGCTATCTATTCTGCCCACTGCAACGGCTAGACCACTACTGTCTTATATAGGATATTATAACGATTTCCCAAGACATGCAAAGTACAAAACCAGACAAAATATTTACCCTCTACTTCCAAACCTGCATCCAGAAGGCCCCTATCTATTTCAATACTTCTTCTCTTGCCCCCTCCTGGCTCACCCAGTAAATTTACTCACTACCCTGTTCATTCTATTTTCTCACTCTACCTCTAAGACTTTTTAAACTATCAACAGACATTTACTAGACTCATGGGATCTGAGTTTAATTCCAAATTTTCCATTAAACTTTTACACTAACTTTTCAACTGCATAACCTTGGGTCAATACACGTCTCAGTTTCCTCATCTGTAAAAGAAGACTTGATTTATAGGGTACGTGTTATCCCCCTTTAGCAAACTCCCTAAAGGGATTGTCTCATTTTTTGCTCTTATGTCTCCAGTATTTAGCCAGTCAGTCAAGAAATGTTTATTAACTTCTTAAGACTATTTGTCAGGCCCTATGCTAAGCAATAAGGATGCAAAGAAAAACACTGTCCCTGCCCTCAAGGAGATCACAATCTAATATGGGAAAATATCATATAAAAGAAGATGAAAAGGCAGGGTATGGGACAAGACAAAGCCCACAGGAGTACAGCTGAGTGGGAAATGAAGAGATGATTTCCCTGAACACCCCTCTTAAATGAGCATCTATGAGGAGCTCTCCACACTCTGTGCCCAGAGAGAGGCCACAAGGGCAGGGGTTTCTGGGGAGGTTTTAAGGTTGATGTGCTCTTGCAAGATGATGAGATTGAGAGTCTAATGAAAGCCAGGAATCTGTCTCATCACCAGATAGGAAGAACAGTTCTTGGTACCCAGTAGGTGCTTAATAAATGCTTATTCACTGATTACTTGATTGATTGAAACATCTAATATGATCTTCCCAGTGACGTAGATTTTGATGTGTTCCATGGCACAGGCTAGGTCTAGTACCTATAAAGGTATGTGTTACATTTGAAACCAGTCAAATAAAATACAGAAATGGCAAAGGGAAAGAGGAAGTTAAAGTTATCACAAGGGTTTCCATCTTCTTTGTACAAACCAATTTCAATTTACACCAATTATAGATCAGATGCAATTTGTGTTCATTACCAATCACTACTACAATTCATTACTAAATACCAATAGCAAGTAACTGACCTTATGGAGAGCAGGAGCCAACACTGGTACTAAGAACCCATTGTAAATGTAGTTGACAAGCTGGTTCCGAATCAGGGGATGGGCAACCTAGGGAAGAAAGATCTTGTCACTAGAAAAGCAAGACTCAATTGTTAAGTTTGGGGTTTTGGTTTTATCTGGGTGCTTTTTTTTCCAGTAGAATCACATCCCCACATAGACTCCAAGTAGGGGAAAGAAAGTTATTAAGAAAAACTGCTAGCTCTTGATAAAGAAAAACATTCAAGCCTTAAAACTCTGCACAATGTTCAGCACTGATGGTACTTTTCTTGCCCCAGCACTGTTTCTCAGCATTATATTAGAAAAAATTAGATTGCCACACCAAAAAATCAGGATATTTTAAGGCTCTAGTAGGAGAAAAAGAATACATTAGAGAAATAGGATGATATTTATGCAGAACTCTACCTAGAGCGGGAAAACCAGAGCTTTATCCCAGGGCAGCAAAATTTGGAGAATGCAAAATTTTAATACCTGTGATCTTTTAGCACAAAAGAAACTACTGCTGTGACTAATTTGCCTTAATTACTTCTTGTGTTATTCTCACATTATAGAATGTAAGCTCTTTGAGACTCCAGATTGTTTCATTTTTTAATATTTCTATCCTTAGCACTTAGCACCATGCCTGGGTCAGAAAAGGTACTGCTGATGGACTGATTGATCCTGAATTTTAAAAATGTTTGAGGACATTTTCTGATACTAGCTCCAGGATATTTTGCAATATGTTTGAGCAGCTTTATGTATCTATATATCTTCAAACTAAATCAATGCATCATTTGTTCCATGGCTTCCTCAGGGTTCCTCTAATGTTAGCATCCCATAAAAACACTTCCTCATTTACATCGCATTTGAAGGTTTACAAGGCATTTTTATCACAAGAACCGGGACCATTTATCAGTGTGATGGCGTTAAAGCTGGAGAACTCCTTGCATGTTAATTTGCTGCTTATCGAGATCATTACTCAGCTCTCCAGCTACCCAAAGCTCCTTAGCCACTTTTTTTGTACAACATCAAGGTCTTTCAACCTTCAATCTTTTTATCAGCTTTGTTCTCCCGTGTCTTATTTGTATCTGTTGGCTGCACTGGCTGCTCATTTGTAGGAGACTCCCTCTCTTTTCCCTTCCACTCATCTGATTTTGTTTTCCTTCTCTTGTTCTGATTCATTTAGCTTGCCACCATGATTAAGCAAGTCTTAGAGAATATTCCTGTGGGTAAAGCTGCTAAGCTTCACTGGCTTTGATGATCTGGGGGCTGTCCTACCAAGAAGACCCAAGAATTTAAAACAGATCCAATGCCTCACCCTGGAGAGCTTATCTTACCATGAGGGAGGCGCCTGCCTGAAAAAAATGTGAAAGAAAGAAAATAACACAGGATTCCATCATGGAACATTAGACTTTATTCATTGATGCAGATATTTGCACAGATTCTTTACATACAACACTTCCTTCCTAGGCACTGTGGAAAAATAGAACATACTCCCTGACTTTAAGGAGCTCTTCATCTTACCAAGTACGCAAATAGATAAAAGGTGGATGGATGGATGGATGGATGGATGGATGGATGGATGGATGGATGGATGGATGACAGAACATTTATTAAGCATGTAGCCATGTTTCAGGCACTGCATTAAGCATTAAAATACAAATATGTGGGGGATGGCGGGGGGAGATAGTCTCTTCTCTCAAGGACTTTACATTCTAATGGCAATACATAATAAGGGAATAGAAAAATGAATGGTAGGGGGGAGTAGAGAAGGTATCTGGTAGAGACAAGATGTAAAAGGTCAGAGAGCCTGGAGTAGAGTAAGGTTAGAAGTAAACATGGTGGCGTGGATACTTCGTCAAATGGAGGTACTGGGAAAGAACTGAGCAACTGGAGAAGGGACTACAAGGGTGAGGGCATCACCAGCCTGACAAAGTGGCGGGGCAGAGGTAGAAACAGCTAGAGAATCAAGAGCAGTCAGGCTAGAAGTAGACAGGAAAGGCAAAGCATGTTTACAACTAAAAAGCAACTATGAGCTTGCATAAATCAATTAACTAAGGCTACCTCCCATTCCCTCTGTATCTATCTTGTGTTTAACCAGTCATTTAAGTCATTTTCTCCACTGTTAGAATGTGGGTTGCTTTTGCCTTTCTTTGTATCCCTAGTGCTTAGCACAGTGCCTGGCCTCCAATTAATAAATGCGTATGGACCGACTAGTTTTAGTCTTTCAATTCATTTCCTCATTTATAACATAAGGGGATTGGCCTAAATGATACCTGAAGTCTTTTCTAGATCTAAACAATAAAATAGATTGTAAGTTCCTCAAAGGTAGGAACTATTTCTTCCTTGTCTTTACATCTCTACCACCTAGCACAGTGCTTTGCATATAGTGGGTACTTAATAAATGTTTCTTAAACTGAAATTTATATTGTGGAAGGCAGGAGTCAACAACAGTACAAGTATTATTACCCTTACCTTACAGAAAAGGAATTGATTATATGATTTGCCCAGAGTCACATAAGTAGAGTTAGGGCCAGCACTTGAACCCACGACTTTCCTAAATCCAAGTCTGGTAATCTCTTGATTATGTACAGATGGATGTATCTGAGTATACTATCCAGGTATATGATTAAGCAATCTTACATTGAGAGGAAAAGGCATTTGTAACAAAAAAATGATCTCCTGAAACTGCATTCTGGGACAGATATTTATCATGGGGAGATGAGGGTGGCAGAAGCAATTCATTTAGAAACACAGTTTTGCAGAACAGAACACCACACTTAAGCAGAGATCACTATCACTGAAGCATGAGAGTCTGCATTATTCCTTTTAAAACATCTCTTGCATGCAAGAGCCCTGTGCCAACATCTTTTTTAAGTAATCTTTGCAGTATCATTAACAGAACTAATCTAAACTATATGATTTCAATTTTGAAACCTATTCCAAAACGTATGGTTCTTCTGTCCTTAATGAATCTCGTTATGTGGCTTCTCTTTCTTTTAAAAAAAATAAAATAAAAAGTGAAAACCAATTACCAGGGAATGGAGACTTGATCTTTAAATTACCCACACTTTCTCAATCAGAGTGCATTTGGGGAGAAAATAATAGGACTTCTATCTTTTTATTTTTAAACTCTTCTGCAAGAAAATGCTGCGAGACTGCAAGATGAGAAAGAAAAATAATTTAAGATGTAATTCATTTATCTTATGTATAAATAAAGCTTCCCTCATTTGAGTAATAAAAATGAGATGGGAATGTATGTAATTTACCCACATTTTCTTCCAGAAGCTATTTCTTCATTTAGCAAATAAATAGATTATAGCCAACATTCATCAGCCCACAATCACCGCTAAAGTAAATGATTTCTGGAACAAATCAAAAACTCCAAAACAAAGGTAATATTTATGCAATAAACCAAAAAAACATTAGTGGGGCCCATTTACTGCCAAAGAAATATAAAATCTGATTTCTATCTGGAAATTGATGAAGGAGAGCAACCGAAACGCTGAGGGGAAAATCTAATCAAGAGGCCAATATAGAGAGCTGTTTATTTTTTTTTTCAAGGAGACCAATTTTGAAGGAGATTTAATTTGGGTTGCTAAGAAGATACTTAACAACTCCTAAATTCAATTGGTATAACAACATTCTTTAGTCAGTATGCACCATTAAGCAAAATAAAGTGTTTTCCTTTGTAGACAACCATGAAAACCTTGAAGTAAAAATGGTATATTTTAAAGAATATGGACAGCTAAAAATATCTCCTTAATGAGTCAGGAATCAAATTACTGTTGAAAATAAAATGGATAAACAAGACATATTTAGCAATTTTTGGAAAGAGGATACAGAAAGATCCTGCCCCCGCATTTTGCTTTTCCTTCAAACTTTCTGGGAGCCCATAAAAATTATATTTTATGTATTCAAAAGCATTATGCATAGTTTAAATTAGTCATGAATATTTATTAAGCATTTATTAAAATAAAATGCTGATGCATATCAACTCATCAGGAAATGGCTTGTCTCCTAGGTGAGAACCAAATGAATTGTTGGGGGTAGGGAGGAAAGGAAGAATGCTGGGCTATGAGTCCGATGCCATGCCCTAACCCTTCCTACCTACCTGACCTTGGGGAAGTCACTTTCTCATGACTGAAAAAAGAGACGCTCCTGTTCTTGTCCCAAATACTGGCGCGTGTTTGTGGGAAGGCACTTGGTTACCCTTAAAACCCCAGATCAAGGTCACATTTCATTACGATGGTTGCTTCTTTCCAGTACCTGTATGACTGCATTGCAAAACTCCAGGGAATTCATGAACTGGACCAGAGAAGGCAGAAGTAACCAGTCATCCTTCAGAAGGCAGTGCCACTCATCACCCTTCTCCTCAAGTTTTGTAGGCAAAGAAGAGTAGAGGCCACTTAATCCCGTTGCTAGCACCTGCATTCAGAAACAAGAGACATGGTGATTTCTGTTGCTTTCCCAGTTCCCTTGAGGGCAGTGTCTGCTCTTCTGATTATTCCTTTTCTGGTTTCTTTGATAAGTTTTTCTTTCCTCAGGAACCACCATGGGTGCCTGGTTCACAAGTTTAAAATATGCTTGCTGAATGACATTGGAATAATCATTTTTCCCCATGATTTTCCAGGGCTACCTCTTCCGTGAAGGACTTTTGAATCATCCCAGCCAAAAGGAATCTTCCTCCAAAGTGGCAGAAGTGGAAAAGGACCCTGGCTCCAGAAAGAAGGCCTGGGTTCAAATCTGCCCTCTGACGCTTACTACAGGTATGACCAAGGCAATCATTGAACCGCCCTAGACCTCAGTTTCCTCATCTGTAAAAGGAGAGGGTTGGAATAGATGTCCTCTGGGACTCATTCCAGCTTTAACTCTTAGATTCCATGATCCTCTAGAAATGGTTGTATTATACTTCTCTGTATACAGTACCCAGCCAAGTATTTTGCAACATATTAAGGGCTTGGTCAACACTGGCTAAATAAACAACCCCTCTCTCCTTGACAGTCTCTAGTTTGATTATTTTTAAGGCATGGCTAGTTTCAGGTTGAGTTGCTGACCACAGCAAAAAACAATATGGGATAGTGGACAAAATGCTAGACTTGAAGTAACAAGATCCTTGGGTTTGAATCCTGCCCCAGACACATACTGGTTATGTGACCACAGTTGCTGTTTTTCAGTTATGTCTAACTCTTTGTGACCCCATCTGGGGTTTTCTTGGTAAAAATACTAGTGGGGTTTGCCATTTCCTTCTATAGATCATTTTACAGATGAGGAAACTGAGGCAGTGAATTACTGAGAGTATTAAAGATAGTAAGTATCTGGGGTTGGATTTGAACTCAGGTCCTCAAGACTTCAGGCCCAGGATTCTAACCACTGTACTACCTACCTGCCCTATGTGACCACAGACAAGTCATGTAATATTAAATGGCCTCAGTTTCCCCAGATATAAAGTGGGAATAACTACTTATTTTTACCTACCTGAAAGATTAGTCATAAGCTATGGGCTTTACAGACCTAAAAACACTCTAGAAGTCTGAGACAGCTGCCATTACTATTCTAAGACAAATGTCAGACCAAGTCACATGTGAACAAACTTGTACAGGAATCCCAAGATATATATTAGGACTAATGAATAAACGCTTAATGTCCAAAGCAGAGAATAATACTTAGAAAATTCAAAATTAGCCTCTACTTACACTTCTAACAAGCTAATTGTTTGATTCACTAATATATTGTGCCCTAATTACAGAACATTAATGGCCATTAATAATGAAATTGTGTATGACATTCACAAGTCTCTATTTCACCCCAGATAAGCCAGATTCATTTAATAATTTCCTATGTTAAAGCATGATACCACAAAACACTGTTTATATTAGCAATTAGCCTAAGGGATTAAAATATTAACAGAAAAATAATTTATGAATTTTTTCATCATTCACAGCTGGGAACATTAGACAACTTGTGGACTAGAATTCTAGAGGTGGTCCATAATTGACCTCAAAAATAATAATTTAGTCTTAATAAATGACACATATTCTCTCATTTCATCCTCACATCAACTCTTTTGGTGTCAGATGTAGCCAGAATTATCTCCAGATTCTAAGCAAGGAGAACAACATCCCACAATTTGCATGGAGGAGAGCCAAGATTCAAACCCAGGTCTTCCTAAGTGGCATTTCCACTAAGCAGCAGTTTTCCCCTGCGCCCAGAAACATGTTCATTTAAAACAAACAGGGTTGAAGTCAAGTAAAAATGAGACCTCTAAACTTTCTCATCCTATTAGACTTCTCCAAGGTTGTATGTCTCAAAACTCTTATACCTAAAAGCACAGGTTATTAGTGCTGAAGGTATCTTAGACAGGACATCTAATCCAATGACTTCAAATAAAGATAGGGGCCACTAATTCATACATAAGGATCCCTGTGGATGATGTATTGACTATTTTTTTAAAATACTGTCTATCTTTTATATTATTTCCATTTCCTTTTTAATTTAATATTTTATTTTTCCTCAATTACATGTAAAAACAATATTCTTCAAATTTTGAGTTCCACATTCTTTCACTTTCTCCCTTCCTTTCCCCCTTATTGAGAAGGCAAGCAATTTGACATAAGTTAAACATGTGCAGTCATACAAAAGACATTTCCACGTAAGTCATGTTGTGAAAAGAAAACACAAACCAAAAGAAAACCAAAAATAAAGAAAGAAAAAATGTCTTTGATCTGCACTCAGGTTCCATCAATTCATTCTCTAGAGATGGACAGCACCTTTCGTCATAAATCCTTCACATTTGTCTTTCAACATTGCATTGCTGAGAATAGCTAAGTTATTCACAGTAGAACATCATTCAATATTGCTGTTACAATGTTCTTCTGGTTCTGCTCATTTCACTTTGCATCAGTTCATGTTAAGTCTTTTCAGGTTTTTCTGAGAGCACTCTACTTATCATTTCTTCTAGCACAATAATATTCCATCACAATCATATATAACAAATTGTTTGGCCATTCTGCAAATGAAAGGCTTCCCCTCAATTGCCAATTCTTTGCCACCACAAAAACAGCTGCTTAAATATTTTTGTACATATTTTTATTTTTTATCTCTTTGGGATACAGACCTAGTAGTGGTATTGCTAGGTCAAGGAGTATCAATGACTTTATACTCCTTTTATTTCCATTATTTTGTTAAACATTTGTCAATTATATTTTAATCTGAGTTTGGACAGCACTAGGGAATACTGTGGGCCCTCAGGCTGTGTGTTGGACATCTCTGCTCAAGTTTAATCCCTTTTTTTGTAGGGTAAAAGAAACTGGAGCCCAAGGGAGAACAAGGTTAGTAAGTGTCTGAGGCTGGATTTGAACAGTCTTGCTAACTCCAGGCCTGGTGCTCTGTCCACTAAACCACCTAGTTACCTACATTCTAATGTAATTAGAAGTTCTGATCTTAAAAGTCAGAGGATTTGGGTTTAAGTCCTGGCATTGACACCAGCTATGTGACTTGAGGCTACTTATTCAATCTCCTTCAGCTTCAGCCCTCCATCTGTAAAATGGGGATAATAACTGTATTACATAAAACTTAATATGCCATGTTAGCTGCAAGCTATTGCATTCTGTTGCTGAAGTCAGAAACATCACTCACTGTCTACATCACAATCAGCCATTCAACAGACATCTGAGCATCTACTACATCTGAAATCATTGAATAAACGGCAGGTGGGGCAGCTAGGGGGCACCGCCGACAGGGTCAGGAAGAACTGCGTCCAGATCCCACCATGACACCAGCTATGTGACCCTTTAACTCTGTTTGCCTCCGTTTCCTCATCTGTAAAATGAGCTAGAGAAGGAAATGACAAATCACTTCGGAATCTTTGCCAAGATGGGGTCACCAAGAGTCATGCATGACGAAAACAATTTAAGAACACCAGAAGGCATGAACTTTCAAGAAGCTTACCATCTCAAATGAGGGAACGAATAGGAGTAATTCCTCACACAGATAGGACTTTCAAGTTCATAGAATCGCAGAGGGCAGCTAGGTGACACAGTGGATAGAGCACTGGACTTGGAATCGAGAAGATTCTTATTCCTGAGTTCAAATCCTGCCTCAGACATTGGCTGTGTGATCCTAGGCAAGTCACTTAACTCTGTTTCCTTACTTGTAAAATGAATTGGAGAAAGAAATGGCAAACATTTGTTTGACGTCTTTCAGTCATTTCAACTGTGCCCAATTCTTTGTGACCTCATTTGGGGTTTTCTTGGCAGACTGCAGTGGTTTGCCATCTCCTTCTCCGGTTCATTTTACAGATTTAGTAACTGAGGCAAAAGGAAGTTTAACTGACTTGCCAAGGGTCACATCAATAGTCATAAGAGTCTGAAGCCAGATTTGATCTCAGTTTTTCCTGACTCCAGGTCTATCCACCATGTCATCCATCATTAAGTAAAATAGGAAATAGGGACACAAACTTGTGTGGGGTTAAAATAAGTTCTGTTTTAGACATGCTGAATTTCAAGCGTTGGAAAGATATAAAGCAGGAGATAAGGATAAACTTGGACCTCAGGAAAGAAGTCAAGATTAGATATCACAAACTTGGATTCATCTACAGAGATGATCACTGAATCCATGAGAAGAGGATATGGAAAAAAGAGGTCCATGAACAGAACTTTGGATAACATCCACAAAACATCATGGGTATAATGGAAAAACTACTGGGTCTAGAATCTTTTAGGTAGAGGTTCTCATCCCAAACCTCTCTGGGTGCTAGACAAAAGCACTTTCTCTCTTTCTTGGACTTAATTTCCTCACTTGTAAAATAAGGCGCAGGGGTTGGACTAGCAGCAGAATTTCCCAAACATAGACTATCACCCCCTTTTTAAAGAAAATACTCAGTGCCCCCCCCAAAAAATCTACTTTCCAGGTTTTTTTTTTAAAATTTGCAGCACTTCAAAGGAATATAAAATATTTCTTTTTTTAAATTTATTTATTTAACTTTTTACATTCATTTTCACAAAATTTTGGGTTCCAAATTTTTTTCCCCTTTTATCCCCTCCCCCCACCCCAATGCCCCAAGCAATCTAATTTTCCCTATCTCCAATCTGCCCTCTCTTCTGTCATCCCTCCCTTCTCTTGTCTCCATCTTCTCTTTTCTCCTGTAGGGCCAGATGACTTTCTATTCCTCATTAACTGTATGTCTTCTTTTCTAGTAGCAACACAAAACTAAACAGTTGTTCCTAAAACTTTGAGTTCCAAATTCTCCCCATCCCTCCCTGCCCACCCATTCCCTTTCGGAAGGCAGGCAATTCAATATGGGCCATATCTGTGTAGTTTTGCAAATGACTTCCCTGATAGTCGTGTTGTGTAAGACTAACTGAATTACCCTCCATCCTACCCTGCCCCTCATTGTTTCTCTTCTGTCTTTTGATCCTGTCCCTCCCCAAGTGTTAACTTCAAATTTCTCCCTCCTCCCTTTGCCCTCCCTTCCATCATCCCCCCCCTTGCTTATCTCCTTCTCCCCCACTTTTCTATACTGTAAGATAGGTTTTCATATCAAAATGAGTATGCATTTTATTCCTTCCTTTAGTCAAATGTGATGAGGGTAAACTTCTTGGCTTTTTTTTTTTCTCAGCTCTCCTCTTTTTCCCTCCACTAAAAAGTCTCCTCCTTGCCTCTTAAATGACATATAGTTACCCCCTTCCATTTCCCCCTCTTTCCTCCCACTACATTTCTCTCTCACCATTTACCTTAATTTCTTTTAAGATATGGTCCCATCCTATTCAATTCATTCTGTGCTCTCTGTCTCTGTATGTGTGTGCATGTGTGTATGTGTGTGTGCGTGCATGCATGTACATGTGTGTGTATGGACCCACCAACTACCCAGATACTGAAAAGTTTTAAGAGTTACAAATATTGTCTTTCCCTGTATGAATGTAAACAGTTCACTTCTGGTAAGTCCCTTAAGACTTCTCTTTGCTGTTTCCTTTTTCATGTTTCTTCTCATTCCTGTGTTTGAAAGTCAAATTTTCTTTTCAGCTCTGGTCTTTTCATCAAGAATGATTGAAAGTCCTCTGTTTCATTGAAAGACCATACTTTCCCCTGAAGTATTATACTCAGTTTAGCTGGGTAGGTGATTCTTGGTTTCAGTCCTAGTTCCTTTGACTTCTGGAATATCCTATTCCACGCCCTTCGATCCCTTAATGTAGAAGCTGCTAGATCTTGAGTTATCCTGATTGTATTTCCACAGTACTGGAATTGTTTCTTTCTAGCTGCTTGCAAGATTTTCTCCTTGAGCTGGGAGTTCTGGAATTTGGCCACAATGTTCCTAGGAGTTTCTCTTTTTGGATCTCTTTCAGGTGGTGATCGATGGATTCTTTCAATACTTATTTTTCCCTCTGGTTCTAGAATGTCAGGGCAGTTTTCCTTGATAATTTCTTGGAAGATGATGTCTAGGCTCTTTTTTTGATCATGAGTTTCAGGTAGTCCCATAATTTTTAAATTGTCTCTCCTGGATCTATTTTCCAGGTCAGTTGTTTTTCCCATGAGATATTTCACATTCTCTTCCATTTTTTCATTCTTTTGGTTTTGTTTGGTGATTTCTTGGTTTCTCGTAAAGTCATTAGACTCCATCTCTTCCATTCTAATTTTGAGAGAACTATTAAATTCAGTGAGGTTTTGAACCTCTTTTTCCATTTGGCTCATTCTGCTTTTGAAAGCATTCTTCTCCTCGTTGGCTTTTTGAACCTCTTTTGCCAATTGAGTGAGCCTATTTTTCAAGGTGTTATTTTCCTCAGCATTTTTTTGGGTCTCCTTTACCAAGGTATTGACTCGTTTTTCATACTTTTCTTGCATCTCTCTCATTTCTCTTCTCAGTTTTTCCTCCACCTGTCTAACTTGCTTTTCAAAATCCTTTTTGAGTTCTTCCAAGGCCTGAGACCATCCGACATCCCCCTGGGATGTCTGGGGTACTGCGGCTCCGCCCTCCACGTCTTTCCCTGATGGCAAGAATATTTCCTCGTCAGATCCGTAAGTCGGGATCATTTGCATCTGTTCGAAAAGACTCTCTATAGTCTTATTTTTCTTCCCTTTTCTAGGCATTTTCCCAGCCAGCTACTTGACTTCTGAGATTCCTGTCCACCCCCGCCTAGATCCGCCCAGCCAGTGCTTGGAGTCTGAGGTTCAAATGAGCTTTCTGCAGCAAGCTTTAGTTCAGGTGCTGGGGTGGGGGCAGGGCCGCCTCCCAGGCTCAGCTCCCTCAGGGGCTTTATGCAGAGACCTTCAGGAACGGAGTGGGTGGGGGTGTGGGGGGGCCCCACCTCCCAGGCTCAGTTCCCTCAGGGGCTTTATGCAGAGGCCTTCAGTAATGGGGTAGGGCAGGGCCATCTCCCAGGCTCAGCTCCCTCAGGTTGTTTATGCAGAGACTTTCAGTAATGAAGATCCTGCCTGCTGCTGTGGGAGTCCTGGGCTGCTGGCCGCCGCAGCTGCTGCCATCGCCACCCCTGCTTCTGCCGCCCCCGCCTCTGCCTCCGCCGCCTCCTACCCCCGCCTCTGCCGCGGCCGCTTCCTCCCAAGGGGGCCCAAGTCACGGAGACACTCCGCTCCCCCTCTTGGCCAGCCAGCCGTCTCTCTCACTGACCTGTAGCTTCTGTGGGCGGAGGGACTCTCCCGGCTGCCGGAGCTTCCATCCCTGAAGCCTGCTCGGATCAGCTTCTCTGGGCGCGACGGACTCTGTGGACGGCTCTCCAGGGCTCACTGGAATGGAAATCTCTTCCCCTATGTTTATGCACCCCCTGCAGTGATTCAGAATTTATGGGGATCTCTTTTTACCTTAATTCTATGGGTTGTGGGTTCGGAGCTCGTAAACATGCATTTTTCTACTCCGCCATCTTGGCTCTGCCCCTATAAAATATTTCTTAAACAACACATCTTAAATTTAATAATTTATTGTAAATCTGTGGGGTTTTTTTCCCGCATGAAATCTTGATGATGCAATATTGTGTCATGTAAGCAGTATAGTATGTTATTATAAACAAGTCATGGGGGCGGAGCCAAGATGGCGGAGTAGAAGGACGCACGTTTACGAGCTCCAAAACCAAAGCCCATAGAATTAATGTAAAAAGAAACCCCCATAACTTCTGGGTCAATACAAGGTGTGCAGAAATGGAGTGGAAGAGATTTCCGTGCCAGAGAGCCCTGAAGAGCTGTCCCCAGGGTCCGTCGCACCCCGGAAAGCAGACCCCACCCCAACGCTGCCCTGGCCGTGGCCCCAGAGAAGCTGACCCAAGCAGGCTTCAGGGACGGAAGCTCCGGCAGCCAGGAAAGTCCCTCCGCCCACAGAAGCTACAGGTCAGTGAAAAAGAAGGCTGGGCTAGAGGAGGGGAGTGGAGCATTTCCGTGACTCGGGCCCCCTCAGGAGGAAGCGGCGGCAGCAGAGACGGGGGCAGGAAGCGGCGGAGGCAGAGGGGTGGGCGGTGGCTAACGCGGCAGCGGCCCGGGACTCAGGAATCCCCCAGCAGCAGGCAGGATCTTCATTACGGAAGGTTTCTGCATAAAACCTGACGTAGCTGAGCCTGAGAGACGGCCCTGCCCCCACCCCACTCTATTACTGAAGGCTTCTGCATAAAGCCCCTGAGGGAACTGAGCCTGGGAGGCGGCCCTGCCTCCACCCCAGCGCCAGAATTAAAGCTTGCTGCGGAAAGCACATTTGAATCTCAGAGGCCAAGCACTAGCTGGGCGGATCCAGGCGGGGGTGGAAAGGAATCTCAGAAGTCAAGTAACTGGCTGGGAAAATGCCTAGAAAAGGGAAGAAAAATAAGACTATAGAGAGTTTTTTCCAACAAATGCAAATGATCCTGACCTTCGGATCTGATGACAAGGACATATTCTTGCCATCAGGGAAAGACGTGGAGGGCAGGGCCTCAGTACCCCAGACACCCCAGGGGGGTGGCGGGTGGGCTCAGGCCCTAGAAGAGCTCAAAAAGGATTCTGAAAAGCAAGTTAGACAGGTGGAGGAAAAACTGGGAAGAGAAATGAGAGAGATGCAAGAAAAGTATGAAAAACGAGTCAATACCTTGGTAAAGGAGACCCAAAAAAATGCTGAGGAAATTAACACCTTGAAAAATAGGCTCACTCAATTGGCAAAAGAGGTTCAAAAAGCCAACGAGGAGAAGAATGCTTTCAAAAGCAGAATGAGCCAAATGGAAAAAGAGGTTCAAAACCTCACTGAATTTAATAGTTCTCTCAAAATTAGAATGGAAGAGATGGAGTCTAATGACTTTACGAGAAACCAAGAAATCACCAAACAAAACCAAAAGAATGAAAAAATGGAAGAGAATGTGAAATATCTCATGGGAAAAACAACTGACCTGGAAAATAGATCCAGGAGAGACAATTTAAAAATTATGGGACTACCTGAAACTCATGATCAAAAAAAGAGCCTAGACATCATCTTCCAAGAAATTATCAAGGAAAACTGCCCTGACATTCTAGAACCAGAGGGAAAAATAAGTATTGAAAGAATCCATCGATCACCACCTGAAAGAGATCCAAAAAGAGAAACTCCTAGGAACATTGTGGCCAAATTCCAGAACTCCCAGCTCAAGGAGAAAATCTTGCAAGCAGCTAGAAAGAAACAATTCCAGTACTGTGGAAATACAATCAGGATAACTCAAGATCTAGCAGCTTCTACATTAAGGGATCGAAGGGCGTGGAATAGGATATTCCAGAAGTCAAAGGAACTAGGACTGAAACCAAGAATCACCTACCCAGCTAAACTGAGTATAATACTTCAAGGGAAAATATGGTCTTTCAATGAAACAGAGGACTTTCAATCATTCTTAATGAAAAGACCAGAGCTGAAAAGAAAATTTGACTTTCAAACACAAGAATGAGAAGAAGCATGAAAAAGGAAACAGCAAAGAGAAGTCTTAAGGGACTTACCAGAAGTGAACTGTTTACATTCATACAGGGAAAGACAATATTTGTAACTCTTAAAACTTTTCAGTATCTGGGTAGTTGGTGGGACCACACATACACATGTACACGCATGCACACACATACACACATGCACACACATACAGAGATAGA
Source organism: Bettongia penicillata ogilbyi (assembly GCA_023548195.1). Classification (NCBI taxonomy): domain Eukaryota; kingdom Metazoa; phylum Chordata; class Mammalia; order Diprotodontia; family Potoroidae; genus Bettongia; species Bettongia penicillata. The sequence continues at coordinate 2,803,241 of JAJHZJ010000024.1, forward strand.
GAGCACAGGTTGAACTGAATAGGATGGGACCATACCTTAAAAGAAATTAAGGTAAATGGTGAGAGAGAAATGTAGTGGGAGGAAAGAGGGGGAAATGGAAGGGGGTAACTATATGTCATTTAAGAGGCAGGTAGGAGTTTTTTTTAGTGGAGGGAAAAAGAGGAGAGCTGAGAAAAAAAAAAAAAAAACAAGAAGTTTACCCTCATCACATATGACTAAACAAAGGAGTGAAATGCACACTCATTTTGGTATGAAAACCTATCTTACAGTATAAGAAAGTGGGGGAGAAGGACATATTGCAAGGGGGGGATGATGGAAGGGAGGGCAAAGGGAGGAGGGAGCAATTTGAAGTTAACACTTGGGGAGGGACAGGATCAAAAGACAGAAGAGAAACAATGAGGGGCAGGTTAGGAGGGATGGTAATCCAGTTAGTCTTACACAACACGACTATCAGGGAGGTCATTTGCAAAACTACACAGATATGGCCTATATTGAATTGCCTGCCGTCCCAAAGTGAATGGGTGGGGAGGGAGGGATGGGGAGAATTTGGAACTCAAAGTTTTAGGAACAACTGTTTAGTATTGTTGTTGCAACTAGGAAAGAAGACATACAGTTAAGGAGGAATAGAAAGTCATCTGGCCCTACAGGAGAAAAGAGAAGATGGAGACAAGAGAAGGGAGGGATGACAGAAGAGAGGGCAGATTGGAGATAGGGAAAATTAGATTGCTTGGGGTATTGGGGTGGGGGGAGGGGATAAAAGGGGAGAAAATTTAGAACCCAAAAATTTGTGAAAATGAATGTAAAAAGTTAAATAAATAAATAAATTTTTTTAAAAAAAGTCATTACACACCAATTCCTGCCAATGCATAGTGGACTTCCTGACAATGCACAACATACTGGCCTGCCAACCCTCGCTTGTTAAGACCTGTCAGTAGACTTGACCACTGACTGGTTGTAACTTGCATTTCGTGTGTCTATTTGGAAAATAAATGAAACACATATGAATGGTTTTTCAAACTTTTCTTATCTTCTCTCCTTTCCCTATGCTTCCACAATCCCCTTATTTTTATTCAATGCCCTACAACTGCACCAAGGCTACTACTGCCTCCCCCACATTGTTTCAGCACCCCACATTGTTTCAGCACCCCCCAAGGAGCAGTATCACTCACTTTGGGACCTACAGACTAGATCAGGAGCAGGGAATTTGTGGTCTTGAGGCCTCAAGTGTTCTGTGAAGCTTGGATTAAGTCAAAGCGCCACAGTTGAGGTCCTTAAGGGCTATTTGTGGCCTCAAGGGCTCAGGTTCCCCACCCCTGGACGAGACTATCTTAAAGATCTCTTCCAGCTCTAAATCCTATGACTCCTAGAGGACAGAAAAAAGAGTGGAGGGGGAATTAATAAAGACCAGAGAAAAGTTAATAAAGAACAGAGAGAAGAAATTTCTTTTGGCACCCAGCCCAAATGCCCTTGTCAAGAATCTCCAGCCAGTCCATATTACCTACAACCCCATGAACTTCCATTATGAAAGTAACATTTAGTGAGCTATTTCTCTTAAATTTAAAACCTCTATCAGGCAAGAGAGAACAGAGAGCTCCAGTTCTCCTTGGAGGGGATGCTCATCTTGATGCCACGTGCTTAAAATCAATTACATTTGCTAACTCCTGCTAAATTAACCACAGAACAAAGGGTTTGCTTCTGCGTACCCTTGACTCCTTAAGCACTTTAAGGCTTTCAAGATGAATTTATCCAGACAGGCATAATTTATCTGACTCAAATGCTGGGAATAACTATTCACTGTATCAATATAATTAGAGCAACATTAATTTTCAAATTACGTACATCAGAGACAGTAATTAACAATAACATACACCTAATATTCCACCCTCTCCTCTTTTAAGGGTGTTCTACATAAAGCAACGTGAGTTGGCTCTATAAGGAGCCAACTTGTGAGGAAGGACACTAGGATACAATAGAGAGACAGACTGATATGGCAGGATGAGTAATGGTAGGGGAGTCCTGGGTTCAAATCCTACCTAGATATGTCGTAGCTATGGTACCCTCATCTGTAAAAGGGAGATAATCATACTCAAATATTTCCCTCATGGAGTTGTTGTTCATAAAAACAATCTACAAAAAAATATTTGCAAATCTAAAAGTGGTTTGTGAACCCAGGCAGGCTCTGGGCTTCTAGTCCTGACTTGTGTATCCTTGACCAAATGATTTAACCTTGGTAGGTCTTAATCTCCATTCCTGTTAACGTTACTAGCATGTGCACATGTGCACATGCACACACACGTATATGCGCACACATACACGCACATACACACACACTCAACACGCACATACACAATACGCACATATTCACACAGATATACACACACCCCCTCACATACACACACTCACACATACATACACATACATGTATATATACATACATACACACACACACACACACACTGTTTTACCCTCACCAGTGCAGAAAAAACTATTCCTTCCAACAATGCAAATTAGTGATTCTTCTGTAATCTAGTCTCAGACAGTTGTCTAGGGCACTAAAAGGTTTGGATAACAACATGACCAGGTCTCAAGCCTGATAATCTTCCTGTCTTCAAAGCTGGCCTTCTAACAACTATAACATTTTATCTTCTGGGTGCAAGAGTCTTGATAATCAGTGTCTTTATCAAATACGTAGAGAGGAACAAATGAGAATCTACGTGTGAAAATGCTTAAAAGAGATAAAATGCTATGCAAATGTGATGCCCACCTGGTAGGAAGGCGACTACCAAACATTCAGCCATCACCCTGCTATGACATTCACGCCGTGTCTTCCCTACATTTTGCTTAATTGGGTTCAGATATCTGACATTCACAAAGTCATAAAAAATTCAAAGGGTTTCCTCGAGCTAAGGCAAGATGTCCAAATTCTAGGTAAGAAAAAGTAGAAGAAAGGCAAACCTTAAAGCCCTTTAGAAATAACACTTGAGTTGATTTCCACGAGGAGACACTCTCTCTAGTGCCAAACTGACAAAACAAACTGCCTCTGACATTCAAGGCCCTTCATGACCTGGTCCCTTCCTACACTTCCCATATTCTTACGTTTTACTGCATTCCCACTACTCAACAACACTGACACTAGCCTCTTGTGTTCCTCATGTACAACCCACCATCCATCCCCTGACATTTCAAGTTTTCACTGTGCCTCATCCCTGGACACTCTTCCCTCCTCATCTCAACCTCCTGTCTTCCCTGGCTAACTCCCAAGTCTCAGTCTTTCCCAGTCCTCATTAATTGTAATGTCTTCCTTCTGAGGCCATCCCCTACCCAATTTATCCTGTGGTACACATACACACATGCATACATACATGCATACATGTATACATGCACACATATATATGTATGTATATATATAAGGTATGTGTGTCTACATAGATATATCTTGTTTGTAGACAATTGTTTCCCTCATTAGACTGGGAGTTCTGTAGAAACAAAGAGTGGGTTTTGGTATTTTGGGGTTTTTTATCTTCTTTACGTTCCCAGGGCATCACATAATGTACCTAGCAGGCACCTATAAAATGCCAAATGACTACCTGTTGGGAAGATGATACAGAGAGTTCCCACTTTATATAAGTGCACGGTTCCACAGACCTTCACTAAAGCAATTTTTATGTAATGAGAATTTGCCTGTGGATGTGGGGAAGGAAGGGAGGGAGGGAGGCAGGAAAGGGATCCTCCAAGCTGTCTGTGGAGGGGAGGGGGCAGGCACATGGGGGCTATGACAGAGAGGGGACAGCAAAAGGAGGAACATGTGGGGTCTGGGGACAGACTCCAGCACATATAGTGGGGACGCACAGAAACAGGAAGCAGGTGGAGCAAAGGTGTCCTCTCTTGGAGCCGGGCTCTCAAGCCAAGACTCCTGTCAGGCCACAGTGCGGGGTGGCCTCACTGGACATCCACTCTTCTCCACATGTCCATTTTTCTGCTGTCATCGGAAGGCTTTATTTGTTGTTCTCGTTTAAGGTTTGAGGGGAAGGCAGGGGGGTAAGGCTGCAGAGCCAAGGGTAAGAACAGAGAGCACTGTACCGTACAGTTAATAAAGGTGTTTTTTGAAATGCAAATTTCTTTCAGAATTCTGTATCAAGTCAAATTTGAAAAATAAGAATTTACATAAAGCAATAACTGCCTGTACACTGATCTATGTCACTATCATGTATTCCTTTGGAATTTTCATTTTTAAAAACTGATAGAAGGAGGATTTTTGTTCATTGAAAAAATGTTAAAAAAAAAAAAAAAAACCAAACTAATGATGCAGAACCCCAAGCAACATAATGACAAGTCTTGATTCCACAAGCCTTGGGAGAGATGTGACCCTAAACATGGCAAAAATGTGCTGGCTTACTTTGCTTTATACAAAGCAGGGCTCTATTTGGAGAGAGGAAAAAGTAAGGTTTAGAACAGATCATTTTAAAAGCATCCTTTTTTTTAAAAATTGGGCCTCTAGAAGTGCAGTGGATAGAGCACAGGGCCTGGAATCAGGAAGACCTGAGTTCAAATACGGCCTCAGACACTTAGCTGTATGATCTGAGCAAGTTACTTAATCTCTGTTTGCCTCAGTTTCCTCCACTATAAAATGGAGATAATAACAGCCCCTACTTCCAAAGGATCCAAGAAGATAATAATTATAAAATGTTTAGCACAGTCCCTGGCACGTAGATGCTATTATAAATGTTAGCTATTATTAGCAGCATTAATTGATAGTGGCTAAAAATGAGTAACTCTGGGGAGATAAAGCATGATACAATGGAAAGAGGACAGGCTCTGGAGGCTAGCCTCGTTTGTAAATTAAGGGGCCTGGCCCAGATTCTGGGCCTCTAAAGTCTTTCCCACTTCTAGATCTATGATCCACTCAGTAACAAGAGATACACTTGAATATTAGCTCTCTTCTAGGTCAAAAAGTTTCATCTATTTTTTAAAAAATATATAAATTGCACCTCTTGGTCCCCAAAGTGGTTATAGACAAGGCTGTCACAAGAGAAAGTAACTAAGCACTCTGCGGCTTGCATGAAACCACAGGAAAAATGACCATTTCTGACAAATATTTCAGATAAAAGCAGAACTTTTTTCAAGAAGCAAATGGAAATATGAAAGTACCAGGCTCTGTGTGGGAGGCTTATATATCTCAAAGATTACTTTTCAAAGAAATATGAATAAGTGAAGCATTAACTATGATTTAAAACAACTTGAAAAAAATAAACATTTCTGTTCTCAGAGAGGGCCCCATGGCAGAAGGCAGTGATCAACAGTTTAACTTGGAATGTTTCCTTCTGGGGCAAAAACAACTTGGAGGTGGGAAGCAGGCACAGAGGACGTGGTGGTACAACCATGATTTCCTATGGAGTGTGGAAGGAAAGATGGCCTGGATTCAAATCCTGACTTTAATGCTTGCTACTTTGGGTAAGTTATTTGATTTCCTTGGGCCATGGTTTCTTCATCTATAAAATGAAGGGACTGGATTGGAGGGTCTTTGAGGTCTCTTTGAGACCTAAGACCTAGGGTCCTAGGATCCTAACAGCCCTGGAGAAAGAGACCACATAGGAAAAAAAAAGTTGGAAAGGAACAGTAATGAACTAACGGTGAAGCACCCAGCCTGGAGTCAGGAAGACTCATCTTTCTGAGTTCAAATCCAGCCTCAGACATTTACTAGCTGTGTGACTCCAGTCACTTGACCCTGAATGCCTCAGTTTCCTCATCTACAAAATGAGCTGGAGAAGGAAATGGCAAACCACTGCAGTATCTGTCAAGAAAACCCCAAATGGGATCACAGAGAGTTGGACATGACTGAAAAACACCTGAAAATCTCAGCAAATATGGGGTAGATAATAGGGACTAAGAGGGGCACCACATAGAAATTAAGGGCTGGCTGAGGGCCAGACAAGTGCACCCCAAACCCTATGTCAGCCCCCTGCGAGTTATGGCTCCATCATGGACACAGGTCCTCTTTTCATACTTGGATGTGGATTTAGAAACAGCTCTAGCAATAGTATCACGAGGCTACGTTGAGATAAGAGATGTAAAGCACTTTGCAAACCTTAAATCACTATATAAATGTCTGTTGCAGCTGTGGCTGCTCTTGTCATTCTACATAGTCACGACGCCTCCAACCAGGAGATGACTTGATTGCCTAACCCTCTCCCTCCACTCCTGCTGAGCAACGTTCACAGTACAACGCAGGGGGATGCTGGTAAATGTTTAACAACCATCCTCTTTGAGAGGAAAAAAAAAAACAGCACACTTTTAATATGCATCATTTGCACTTTCCTAAGTTTAGACGATCCACAAGAGAAAACCAAAATTAAGCTCTGATGTGTAGGATCACTGATTTCTGAGGGGTAAACGCCTCACCATGAGACTGAATAACTGGTTATCTCCAGCCCTTTGGAGTTGGCACTGCTTCTGGCTAAAGTTTTTAGGGGCAGCAGAAATGTCTGATCAGAGCATCTTACCAAAACACGGTAGAATTAACTGTTTTGATTCACTCGGATTGGAGATGCAACGAGGTAATATATTAGTTTCTCAAGATTCAAAAAATTTTTTTTGGTGCAAAACAATTTTAATCTACCACTGTGTGTATTTCTAGCACTGATTTCTTAACTTTCTATATATCCTACTCCTTGAAACAACAAAAATACAACCCATCTACTGCTTCAAATATTATACATAATTGTTCACATAGGAAAATCAATGACTCAATTCTCAGTATTTTAAGCCCCAAATGAATGGTATTTCCTTCTAAATTTAGTATACATAAAGAAATTTAAGGAACAGGTAGATGGTACAGTGGATAAAGCGCTGGGCCTGGAGTCAAGAAGACAAGTGGAAATGTGGCCTCAGATATTTACTAGCTGTGTGACCTTCACCAAGTCACTTGACTCTGTTTGCCTCAGTTTCCTCATCTGTTAAATGAGCTGGAGAAAGAAATAGCAAACCATACCAGTATCTTTACCAAGAAAATTCCAAATGGAGTCATGAAGAGATAGACACAACTGAAGAACAGAAGAAATTTAACCAAGGCAATATAGTAGCACAGCAAAGAGGCTAAAAGTTGACTCAAACCATCTCAGCTAACAAAAATATGTTCTAAGTGGAGAGAAATGGTAACTGAAAACACCCTCAACTTACTGAATAAATTCACTTTGTAAAATCTTTAGTAAGGAAAATGATAGAGTTTACAAATAGCATTTATCATTTCAAAAAAGAGTAAAAAAAAAAAACCCACCAGCTATATCTAATAGGGATCTTCACTTTCATGGACAATCAGTTCTCTTTTCTCTTCTACCATATATGTGGAAATGGCTATTTTATTTGATGTATGTTAGACTCAGGATGAAGCCTTCTAAAAATGACAGTACTCACAAAGCCACAGAGGGGAATGCCAAAGCTACAGCAATTGCTCTGATGCTCAATTAAAGCAGATCATTCCTATGCATTTATAGAGGAGACTAAAAAGACGAAACGTCCATATGACATGGCAAAGACTGGCCAGGTTTTCCCACAATGATGTACTCTCATCATCAATTACATTTGTACTCCACCAATCATAGGTCATGATATCATTCATTGAACAAGCCTTTATTAAGTATATACCAGACACCAGGCTAGGTGCTATGGATTCAAATAAAAAGAGAAAGTTTCTGCTCCCAAGGAAATTACATTGCAATAAAAGAAACAAGTACTTATATATAATAAATACATACGGAATAAATATTAAAAATTCTACTGCTTTAAAATGTATAGAAAAACATACACTAAATTCGTCACAAACTGAGCTTGTTAACGTATAGCAATGCCTTAGTAAGGCTAGCCTCTTACACACACCAACATACAGTGTAACTGAGGATAACAGAGAACTGAGTCAAATTTATAAGACTACAAATCAGTCTCCATATGATAAACAGTCAAATGATAGGAGCAGGCAGTTTAAGAAGAAATCAAAGCAATGCACAGTCATATGAAAAAATGCTCTATGAATCATTACTGATTTCTGAAATGCAAATTAAAACAACTCTGAGGTACCACCTCATATCTATCAGACTGACTAACATAACAGAAAAGGAAAATGGCAAATGTTGGCAGAGATATGGGAAAATTGGGACACCATGGACACCATGAACCTATCTAAATATTCTGAAGAACAATTTGAAACCATGCCCAAAGGGATGTCAGATTGTGTATACTCTTTGACCCAGCAATACTGCTACTAAGTCTATATTCCCAAAGAGATTTTTCAAAAAAGGATCTATATGTACAGAAATATTTATGGTAGCTCTCTTTGTGGTGTTAAAGAATTGGAAATTGAGAGGATGTTCATCAAATGGGGCACAGCTGGACAAATAAGTGGTATATGACTGTGATGAAGTACTACTATGCTATAAGAAATGATGAGCAGGCTGATTTCAGAAAAACCTAGAAAGATTCATATGAACTGATGCAAAGTGAAATGAGCAGACTAAGAGAACATTATACACAGTACCAGCAATATTGTACAATGATCAACTGCGAATGACTTAGCTATTTGCAGCAATCCAATGATCTAAAACAATTCTGAAGGACTCATGAAGAAAAAAGCTATCCATCCCCAGAAAAAGAACTGATGTAGTCTGAATGTAAATCAAACAAGACTTTTTTTAACTTTCTTTGGGTTTTTGTTGTTGGGGTTTTTTTTTTTTGGTCTGTATTTCTTTTGCAACATGACTAATAGGGAAACATATTTTGCATGATTTCAAATGTATAATTGACACAAAATTGCTTTCCTTCTCAATGGGTGGGGGAGGGGTTAGAGGAAGAGAGAGAATTTCGAAGTCAAACTTTTTTTTAAATGTTTACAAGATTTTTGTTTTTGCAATATGTTGTGAGAAATTAAAAAAAAAAAAACGAGGATAATAATAGCACCTACCTCCGAGAGTATTAAATGAGATGATTGTTAAGCATTTCTCAGTGCCTGACATACAGTGAGCACTATATTAAATGTTCATTATGACTGCTGTTGCTCTTATGTTAGCTTGTAGAATGAGAAATTATGCTAAGAAGAGAATTGTCTTGTAGGGTAAAATGAATTGTATCTTCTCTTGAGCTGCCATCTTTTGAGAGAACAATGTTCTTCCAAATCATAGTTTACGAAACTGACCATCAAATATTTATTAAGCTCCTACTATGTTCCAAGTACTGTGCTCTGCGCTCTATAAATACCAAAAAAAAAAAAAAGAAAGAAAGAAAGAATTCTCTCACAAGGCATATATGTCCTAATAAGGGAGATAAATACGTACAGATAAAAATACATACAATATAAGCATAAAGTCGATCAATGTAAATATATACAAAGTAGGCACATACAAAGTCTTTTAGAAGGGAAGGCACTAGCAGCCAGGGGGATTAGGAAAGATGATGTCTGAGTTACATCTTAAAAGAAAAGCCCCCGTCCAAAAATATTAAAATAATCTTCTACGATAAACTTCCCTATATAAGCACTATGAATGGAAGCATCTAGAGTAGGAGTGTTGACAAACGTACAGGATTCCTTGGTCCTCTCCTTCCTCCATGACTCCGTCCATGCTGTCCTTCATAGACTAATCCCTTCTTAATTTACTCAGCTGTTAAATGAAGAAACTGAACTAAATGACTTTGAAGGCTCCAACTAGCTGTAAGTCTATGTTATTCTGACCCGCATCTCTTTTAACATTATCCTTCCACTGCCTTTAATGCTCAGCTCAAGTACAATCCCCTTCATGAACACACTGACCAGCTAGAAAGGATCTCCAACTCCTGGAATCTCTCAGGTCACTCTGTTCCACCTTTCCTACAGACTTCATCATTTGTCACATGAGCAATATGATTCTTGGGCTAAAAGGTGTTGTATTTTCTCAAATCAATATTTCCAAATTTATATGATAACTTTATTATGTAAAAGGAATAGCAAGTTGTACATTACAGATTCACAGTTTCATGTGCAATCATCTTTATTATTATACTGTGTTATGGAAATGCTTATTTTATTCCATAAATAAAAAATAAAAATAATTTTAAAATCAGTATTTCACAGGACCTGATGCTTTAATGTATAAGAATCACAAAATTGTCAGAGCTGGAAGGGACCTAGGAGATCATCTCTTTTGAGAAGCACTATGCTAGGCACTAAGGGCAGAGACAAAGCCCAATGTCCCTGCCCTCAAGAAGCTAATTTCCCCTCTCCACTGCCACTCATATGAACTTTATAATAGTTTCCTAACAAATATTCCTACTGCCATTGCCAATCCATCATTTATATCATTGCCAGACTGATCTTACTTATAAAAGAAATGTAAATGGAACTCAAGAAAATGAAGTCAATCAAGAATAACAATTAGACCATATCAAGTACAAACAGAGAAAGTTCAGGCTGCAGTGAAAGCATCTGAAAAAAGAAAAGATACAAAGAAAAAAAAAGATGAGGCAATACTTGTATGAAAGAAAGGGCATCCACCCACCATCTGCCCTCTCCATTCATACCAGACGGAGTCACAAAACCATGCTGATTAGGGGCCACTACAAATTCATGCTCTCTAGCCTCAAGCAGGCCTTCATAACTGCCCTCCCTGCTACTGATGTGGAGCAGTCATTCTGACAAGGTTTGGACGAGCTACCTTTTGAAGTTGCTAAAGACTGTGTTGGATTCCCTTTCAGCTCAGAAAAAGACAAACTCATCTTGGGAATGGAACTGCCCTGGCAAAGTCTTCCACTAGAGTGGTACTTTTAAATTCCCTCTGGAGAGGGACACAGGGAAGTAGGAAAAGAGAGAGCAACAGCAAAAGAAGCAAAAGCAGGACTTTCCAAAGGACTGACTCTATGCCTGGTAGCAGCTAGAGTCTTTCCCTCTCCCAGTCTCACCCCTCTAAAAGGGCGTGACTGAATTTATGGCTCTGAAGAGAAATCAGTGGAACGATGGTGAATTTACTCAACTCCCTGTTTCTCTCTTGTGCTTTTAGTGTCAAATACAAAAACCAGTATGGTTCATTAATCAGTGTTTTCCTACTATTTTTAAATTTGCTTACTGCTTCTTTGTAATTTTTAACAATAGTTTTTCAGATAAAGATAAGGTTATTTTAATTGCAACCTGAGGAGACTTTCTTTTTCTATAGAGACTGTGATGGGGGGAGAAGATAAAAGGAGGGAAAAACCTATAGATCACTGCCTACACAAAGACAACCATCAAAAGTGCTGGTGTAGGTGAGACTTTTCTATCTTTTGACCTTGGGGTATCTGCCTAATAGAGACATCACTGGTTCAAAGGCCTTGATTACTTTTTATAAAAGCCTCCTAACTTGTCTCTCAACCTCAAGACATTTCGCTTGAAGTCCGTCAATTGAGCAATGACTAAACAAAGTTGTTATATATGATTGTGATGGAAATGACCAAACAGGACACTTTCAGAGAAACCTGTAAAGACTTATGTGAATGGATGCAAAGTGTAACGAACAGAACCAGGGGAACGTAGTACACAGTAACAGCTGTACAACGATCAACTGCGAATAACTTAGCTATTCTCAGGAATACAATGGTCCAAGACAATTCTGAAGGAATCATGATGAAAACTGCTATCTATCTCCAGGGAAAGAACTTCTGGAGTCTGAATGCAGATTCAAACAGACCTTTCCTTTACCTTCTTTATTTTCCTCTTTGTCTGTGTTTTCTTGCACAACATGACTAACATGAAAATATGTTTTGCATGATTGTACATGTATAACCAGTATCAAATTGCTTGCCTTCTCAATGGGGAGGGGGAATAGGAGAAATTTGAATTCAAAACTTTTTAAATGATGTTAAAAACTGCTTTTACATGTCATTGGTGAAAAATATCAATTTTTAAATGGACATTTTCCTCTTCTAGTTTATCCCTCATGTAATTGCCAAGATGATATTCCTAATTCACAAATCTGACCCCAAAGTCTCCAATGACCCATAAAAAAAATCTAAATATATATATGTATATGCATATATATACATATACATATATACATATACACATATACATACACACACACACACATATATACAAGTTCCTCAGTCAGGCCCTTCCAAGATCTGGTGCCAAGTTATCTTTTCAAGGTTACCTCATACTTTTCTCCCTCTCACACACTACATTCCAGACAACATGGGCTCCTAATTGTTCTTCGATTTCAACTTGCACTCTCCCATCTCTATACATCCATGTAACCTGTCTCTACCCCTCCCCTTGGAAAACCCTCTCTATATCTCTGCATATTGAATTTTTTTTTTATTCCTTTGCGACCTAGTTCATATGACCTCTTCCAAAAAGCCTCCCCAGAGCTGAAAGTGATTTCTCCATCCCTGAAATGGCTTATGGTACTTTGTCTGTAACTTGTCTTTGACTTTCCCTTCTATATTGTTAACATATTCCTTGGTGTTATTCCCCGCCTTCCCCTGTTAGCTTTTGAGTTCCTCAAAGGCAAGGGCTGAGTTGTTTTTCATCTTTGTATCACTGTGTCTTAGCACAGCTCCTTGTACATAGCAGACATAATAAATGACCACTGAATAGAAATAAATTATAGAATGGGAAGGAGTGGATGAAGTGAGACAGAAGGAAGATGAACAATTTAAAGAGAATGAATAAAGTTGGGAAGGAAATGGGAGGGTTTGGGATAGAATGATTAGGTAGAAGGATTGGCTTGAACCAGCATAAAAGAAATTCCCTTACCATAGACAGGTGGGAAAGAAGAAATACAGAGCAATGACATTTCTAACCTCTGAAGTATAAAAGAAGGGGAATAGAAAAGGCTGCTAAATTTAAAATCATAGACCTGAGTTTGAATCTTGGCTTGGACCATTTGCTACCTGTGTGACTATGGGAAAGTCTCACCTCTCTGGACCTTAATTTCCTGATCTATAAGACAAAGGGGCTTGAATAAATGGCCTCTAAGGTCCCTTCCACTTCTATTTCCATGGTCCTAGGATAGTTTTGTGAAACTTGGGGTCAACCATGGAAACACTGAGAGCAGCAGCTTCCGTTACAGTTTACAAAGTCTTACAAAAAGAGAATGGGGCAGACACTGAGGGGAAACAGTTAGAAGGGCAATGAGCAACTTGCAAGTGTTGCCAAGTTTCAGGAAGAAACATGACTGAGATTTTTGTGCTTTGATACATAAAGTCCTTTCAGTCTTATTCCCACTTTAATACGTATTCTACCAGAGAAAATACCTGGGAATAGGGCTACAGATATTTTTCTGTGCTAGGTTGGAAGACTCTGCTATAATTCTCAAGTTAATTCAGACAATTAAGTCTTTCATACACAGCACACCCCACCTAATTATGTTGACCGTGCTCTCAACTTGGCCTCTTAATCCAGTATCCCACTAACAAAGTCTGTATTTTGGCCTTCCCCAGTGCTCTGTGGGAGACAAAGAGTGAAGGGCAGCCACAAGAGACCCACCTCCTGCTATGGCAGTCAACTGGTTGCTGAGCCTTTATATTGTATCTATAAAAGAAGCTGTAACACTTGGGAGATTTTGCTCTACGGGCACACCTTGCACAAAGGGCATTTAGGTGTTATAAGCAGAAGCTTGAACAGGTCCCTCTGATTCTAAATGATATGCAGTTCCAAAACAACATATTTCATTCAATTTAAACAGTATTTTCTATGAACCACATATGATTTGGGAACTGTGTTGGGGGGCTGAGAATACAAGGGAAAAAATAAAAATGTTCTCTCCAACAACAATTTTGCATTGCACTAAAATATCCAGAATTTAAATACATTAATAAATATGATTTGAAGAGAGAGTGTACTAACAAGTAGGGGGACTGCGAAAGGTTTTCCAATGGAGATGGTGTACAAGTTGAGTTTTGAAGGATGCAAGGCATTCCCAGAGGTGGAGGTGAAAAAGGAGTGTATTATAGACTTTGAAGACGGTCTATAGAAAGATCTGGAGGTGTCAAAGTTCAAGAAATAATAAAAAGGCCAGTTTGAGACTGGAATGGATAGGATGTGAAGGGAAATAAAGTGAAATGAGCCTGGTAAGGGATATCTAGATTGTGAAAGGCTTTAATTGCCAAGCTGAGGAATTTGTATTTTATTCTGGAGTCAATAAAGAGTCTTGGACACAGTATTGATATGTGGACCATGCTTTAGAAAGATTGTTTTTATAGATGCATGGAGAATGTACTGGAGAACTGGAAAGTCAAAGTCCAATTGGTAGACTATTGCTACAGTCCAGGAGAGACATGATGATGGTCTTGTCCTAGAACTAGAACAACAGCAATGACCCTGGGAATAAAGAGACAGGAAACAATGTAAGGTATACTACTAAACATAACTAACAAGAAACGGCAATCATGGACAGCTCCAAGGTTGTGGTTCTGGATGACTGGAAGGATGGTGTCAAGCTCAAAAGAAATAGAGAAACCTGAAGGAAGGATAAGGTGGGGGAAAGGAGAAGATGCATTTCTTTTTGGACATGGGGAGTCTGAGGTGTCTATGGAACATGCAGGTGGAGATGTCTAGCACACAGTGGGTGATACAGAAAAGAGGAATGAGAGCTTGCTAGTAGACAGTTACCCTCAAGGTAACATATTTAAAAGAGAACATTTTCATCACGAGAGCCTTGCACATACTGGGAGCTCAATGAATATCTATTGATTTGAGTTTTCTATGCAGGAATGAATTAGAACCAGCACTTGCATGAAAATTAATTCAGCATTTAAAACTTGACACACCATAAAATTTTCTCTTTGAATCCTCTAAGGAAAATTATTTTTTCCCCCAAGTGAAGAACTCCTGCAGTCCTGACTGCAAAACAGACTAAGCTTTGATGACAAATCAGCATACCTACAAAAGAACAAGTGGTAAAGAACCTTCTGGTCCAAAATCTCCCCATCACTCCATTCATCCTTCCTTTCAAAATCACTGTGACAGAATTACACAAACTTTGTTTTAGCTTAAGAGAGCTTTAAGCTTAAAAACAAAAGAAAAGGAGGTGGGAAGGAAAAAGTGTCTACATTTACCTACCACGTCAGACACCACAGTGAGTAACAGCTGCCAGAAAAGATGAGAAGCATTAAAAACACACAATAATACACAGGAGGCAAAATCCAGCAAATGAGGCAGCAGCAAAAAAGCGCATGACCTCAGGAATGTGGAATGCCCAGAGTATGAATAACAAGTAAGGTGAATAGGAGAGGCTAATGTACGGAGAAAAATGTGACCTCACCTGTACCACCGAGACGGTAGAAATGGACTCATGACTGGAATACAGCTCTGAAGAGTATGTTTTATTGAAAAAGAACAGATACAAGCGCAGAGATGGGGTGAAATAGCACCATATATTTAAAATGCAGGGATATGAGCAAATCAAGAAAAAAGAAAAGAGAATCATAATAGAGTCCAAGAGAGAAAGAAACAGAGGAGACAGTCTTTGATTACACTATAGACAACTTGGACAGAAGGAGAAATAAGAAAGGAACATTTGGGAAATGATGACAAAACTGGAACAGAAACAATGATCACCCGAACATCTGCTGGAGTGGCCTTTTAGCCCAAAGTGAAGAAGCAGCTCATATCATAAGCTTGCCTGAAAGACGACTTTGCTCTCTAAAGGATGGAAGGTGAGCCAGCCATCCAAACTTGATTCTAGGCAGTAAGGGAAAACTAGCTGCTGAAACTGGAACAGTATGAAAGCAAAGAGGAAGCAACACTGTCACCTTTTTGTGGCTGTTGTTCAGTTGTTTCAGTCATGACAGACTCTTCAGGAACCCATTTGGAAACTGAGGCAAACAGGGTTAAGTGACTTGCCCAGGGTCACACAGTTAGTAAGTGTTTGAGGCAGGATTTGAACTCAAAAAGATGAATCTGCCTGACTCCAGACTTGGTGCTCTATCCAACGCACTACCTAGCTGCCCGTAACAATTTCACCTTAAGATTTGTAATAAGGGAAGAAAAGAAAGCCAGGCAGTCAGACATTGTATTCTAGATTTTCAGAAAAATGGATTTTTAAGGTTTCATAGAAATGAGGGGGAAGATTCCATAGCTTAATAGTCTGCAAGAAAAGTCAGTTGAAAAGGGATGAGAAATTCTCAAGAATAAAATTCTCTTTTAATATTCTTTATTACAGGAGATGACTGTCTGGAAAAGGGTTGGAGAGGATACAAGAGAAAATGGAGGCAATACAAAAGATAATAAAATTAATTTTTTTAAAAAGTATGCAGATGAAATCATCCATTATCCTAGCTTTTCTTTCATCATCTTCTGTGTGGTTTTTTAAGCATTATCTTTTCAGTCTTTATCATTTCTTTTCAGCTTCAACTCATTTTGAAAATTAATACTTCTCATATAGTCCCTACAGGTCTGTGCCGTGGGAAGGGAGTGATAATGTGTGTGTGTGTTTGTGTGTGTATATATGTATGTGTATGTGTCTACATATAAACACACATATAAAATACAAATTCATTTAGCACTTTAAGGTTTGTAAAACACTTCATACATGCTATCTTATGTGGTTAACATTAATAATGCTGTGAGATATGTGTTATCCCCACTTTACAAAAGAAAAAACTAAAGCTGAAAGAGGGCAGGTGACTTGTCCAGATTCGTGTAGCCAAGTCTTCCTGACTTCAAGTTTAACACTTTATCCATGGCACATGCTGTAAAGATTGAATCAGGATCATTAATATTCAAATGAACTGAGGCTGGTAATTGTTAAAGAATTCTTAAAACTATATACAAGAGAAAGGCTGAAAGAAAAGGCAGCAAAAACGAAGACAGAAATACTCAACTCTTGCTTTATTTCTGTTTTCTCTGCCAAGAAAGAAGCACTTTAAATTGAAAAAAGCACAGAACAAAAATTATTAATAATGATCTGAAACTCCCTAACAAATATTTAGATCAGAGGTTCTTAAGCTGGTATCCATGAACTTCTCAAAAACCATTTTGATAGCGATGCATCAATATAATTGGCTTCTTTTTATAATGCTATATTTTTTATCGTATGCATTCAAAAATACTATTTTAAGAAAAGATCCACAAGCATCACCACAAAAAGGTTAAAACTATTTCTGATAACTATACATGAAGATAACTGGTGTCTTTTGTAATTATTTCAGAGGACACATGATGAAGCATGCTACTCACCTCCTAACAGGTGCTAGAGTCAGGGGACAGGTTGAGACATATTTTGGGGCATGGCAAATATGGGAATTCCTTTTGTCTGATGATGCATATTTGAAACAAGAGCTTTATTTTTCATTTTCTCCTCAGTGGGTGGGAGGAGGAAGGAGAAAAAGAAAATAGATTTTTGTTGATCCAAAAAACCATATGATTATATTTTGAAAAAAAATTTTGGCAGATGTGATTGCTGAGTTATTATTTTCAGCTAAATGAATCTTTATGAAAGGTTAAAAACTCCATGATTCATAGGACCTACCCTACCAGTTACAACAGAAACAGGCCACTACATAATTTCTTTGTTTGTTGGGTTGCCATGACCAAAAAAATCATCACCAGTCTACTGGAGATAAGCCTTTTTGATCTTTGGAAAGCAGGAGTAGCCATATTTAAAGCCTTTCCAACACTGAAGAAATTTCTACTGCTTATGCTTTGCAGGCACACTCTTTGGGAACCAATGACACCTCTACACAATGAGACACAAGGGCAAAACTTCTGTAGCATTAGAACTGTTCAGAAATAGCAGGGGCTGAACTTGAGGAGGTAGCGGGGTCCCTTTTTCTGGGAGATCTTCAAGCAAAATTTGAGTGACTTCTTGGGGATACCAAAGACAGAATTTCTGTACAGATGCTGGTTGAATTAGCAAGTCTAAGAGGTATCTTCCAGCCTAGAACTGAGTGAGAAGCACCAGTTTAACAAAGGAGAAGATGATGATGATGATATGATGATAAGCATTTATTAAACATTTATTATGTTCAAAGCACTGTGCTAAATACTAGGGAGGCAAAGAGAAAAGTGCTCTCAAGGAACTCATAGTCAAATGCAAAAAAATATAACATCTATAGAAGTTATATAATAATAGTAACATAACACATTTATATAGCATTTTGAGTTTTACAGAGTACTTTACATATATTATTTCATTAGATCCTTACAACAACTCTGTGAGGTCAGTATTATTATCAGCCCATTTTACAAATGAAGCAATTGAGGGAGAAGGAGATTAAGTGACTTGCCCTGGGTCACACAGTTAGTAAATGTCTGAGGCAACACCGTGACTCTGGAGTCTCACCTCTCAAGTTCAGCATTCTATCCACCATGCCACTTGGCTGCCAGAGAAATATGAACGGACCCCAATTTCACTGATCTGCTTATAGATGCACGATAAGGAGATGTTGTTATTTACCTCCAAAAACCTCATAATAAACATGAAAGACCAGAAAGTTTGGAAGTATTCCATAATGGAAGGCCATGACTTCAGAGAAAGCATCAGGTCCAGATTTTCTAAGCTGCCCAGCTCTGACACCTGGCAGGAAGGCTTCAGCTCTGCTATCCACAACAAATGAATTGCTAAAGAATCAAGGACACTACTACCATACATCTTAGCGATCTAAGAAGAACACTGCTGTATGAAAAAACCAGGAGGTCTCTGTTGGGAGACTGCAGGAAGACCACAAGTCTAAGGTAAGAAACTCAGTTAAATTTCAGGCTGCGACATAATGTCAGAGCCTTTAATGTCAGGAAGACCTCATGTTCCAATTCCTTTTCTGACATTAACTGGCCACATGATGATGGACAAAAATCTTCATTTCTCTATGCTTCAGAAAATTCTCTTAAACTCTAAGTTATAAATTGAGTGAAAACTACATCCATGAAGGGAATTCCCACACTGGGCACTTGCCAATGGGCAAAAATCACAGGTCCTTGATATAATTGTGGCTTTATGACTAAACATTAGGGAGCCTTAATCTAATCACATAATTCATCAATATCTTGCATAATTTCCTCATATGGGAAACAAGCCTGTAGTAGTGATAACAGCATCACCCAGCCTTGGCAGCCTGTGGTCTTTCTCCGCTGAAAGCTTGTCTTTGAACTTTAAAGGTCTTCTGGTATCCAATTCATTTTTAGCAAAAGAACATTAAGATATTCCAGCAGATGGGTTCAATCTCAAGTTGGCAGCCACACACCTGGTAGGGACTATTTGATACAACTCACCAAAATAAAAGGCCTCATAAATTTGGGATGAGATCAACAACTTTCTACCTGCATCCATGCGCCTAAAGGTCAGCTGTTCTCATTTGCATGTCTTGATTTACAGATCCTTTTTGGGGAACAAATTGCTAGGACTAAAACAATTTCTGTTTGATTTTTTTCTTTAATTAAATCTGCTGATAAGATCATCTAGTCTCCCAGCCACGTGCTAGCACTAAAATATTTCCTGTAGCAGAATGGTTGGTTCCTTTCCATCTTTACTTGGGAAAGTACAGACAAAGAATATCTTGAAGGTAGGAGCAGGTGAGTGTTAAATTCTTTCCGTTAGCCTCCTCTCTCCCCTTCAAAAAAATGTTCAAACAGCAGCCTCGTTTTCTAAAAGAGTCATTACTCTTCAAGAAGGCTGATGCTAACACACTTTGACAATCATACTAATTAGGGAAAGCTTTTTGTCAATGGTGGGCCTCTGCTCGATGGTTAATAGAGTGAGCTTTTTATCTCTATTGTAAAGAGACCTTGTTTTCTAAATTAAGTGTCAGATGTAATTATGGAAGCCAGAGTACAAATCAGATTATGGGATCTATCCTAAGGGGGCACAACTCAACACAACCAAGCTCCATCTTCCATTATGGCTTTTATTCAAATGAAGCTAGCCGGCGTCCTCACTGCCCTCCGGGTTTTCCCCGCTTAACCTTTAAAAACAATAGGCAGAGTGTTGTAAATACTTTTTTTAAAATAGCAAGGCAATTCTGGAAACCGACAGTGACACTTGGCTGTAGCATGAGAACTGCTTTCACCGCCACCCCAACATTATACATTGTGAATCCTAAAGAGTTCGACCCTACAAGGGATCGCCCTTGCTGATGAGCTGTCACATCACTCACCCCCTTCTTCAACAGCAAAACTATACAGTTTTCTTCTCAGGAAACCAGAAGGCAATTTCAAATCCTATTTACTTTGTGGCTGTCTCATTCTTAATGTTGCTTTTTTTCATACAGCAATGTTTTTCTTAGATCACGAAAATGTATGGTAGCAGTTAAATGCAAAGGCAGTTTACCAATAAACTCCATCATGCTAAAGCAATCTATCCCACAAAAAGTAAAAACATTTTCTCTGTCTCTCTCTCTCTCACACACACACACAAGCATGCACACATGTGCACACACATGCACTCACATGCAGTGTCCCAAAAGTCTTAGTGCCATGTTAGCTTTCATAGATTTTTTGGGATATTATATGTATATGTATGTATGTATGCATGTATACTGTGTATCTTAATTCAAGATAGAATGGCACCTACAGGCTCTAAAATAAACCCCTATAATGCCAACTAGGCAACACAGTTTCTCTCTGTCTCTATCTCTCTGTCTCTGTCTCTCCCCTGACTGGGTTTCCCTTTTTTGTCCAGCTTGATAGTGGACCATCCACTCATGGTCCAATCCCTTTACTGACCAGCAAGGCAGCTTTAACCTCCTCCATTTACCCAGCTTCCCTCTCCTTAGGCAACCTGGTAATGTTCCTCCACCCCAGCCCCACCTTTCTGAGGATTTGCCATATTGGTACCAGATTTAGGATGAACACCCTATCAGCTTTAACTTCATTGCAGCTCAGAACTCCCCAGCTCAAGAAATCCACCAGTCTCAGTCTCTCAAGCAGCAGGGATTATGGACATGAGTTCTCATGTCTGGCCCTGCTTTAATTTCAAATGCACAGAAACTAGCAAATATTCTGCTATGTGAAGCTGGTTATTGATTCTTAACCTTAGAACAAATCATATCACATTTCATAATTAATAGTGCAACTACTCCTTCCACTTAGTGTCCCTTATGGCAAGGAAGTGTTGTCTGCCCATTTCCAAATTTAACCATCCACCTACATCTACACATGCACAATCGTGATCCCACAAAATACGGCATATCTGAGGCTTCAAAGGGCCAAGGTAAAGAATGAACTTTCGGTGAATCAGGAAAAGAATGTGGGGAGGTAATAAGGGTCTGTGTGAAAACTGTGCCTGAAAAATGTAGACAGCTACTACTGGAAGTAGTGGACAAATTCTGAATCTATCCAGTTAAAATTCTCCTAGTGCTCAAAATGTCACTACATCCCCTACATCCTACATGAATCCAAAGAAGGCTCATCCTTAGATCATTTTTAGATGTTATTTGGTTACTGTGTGGAACTGGTACATGGAGTGTCCCAAAAGTCTTATTGCAATTTTAAGCTATTAAGTGTAAGTAATTTTAGCTTATTGAAGATTTCTGGAACACTCCACAGAAGAGCTGGGAGCATTATGTCATTTCTTCATTAATAGGTGAAGAGGGAGCTGGAGTGGGTCAACTCTAGTCTTAGAGGTCTGTGCTTTGTTTCATTTTATGTCAAGAGGTGAAACTGCATAGGGAAAATTATAACAATCTCCTCCTAGAACACAGGAGTGACTACAGAACTTCTTTGGTCATGAAACTTTGGTGGTTCCCCATTGTTTTTAGGATAAAATACAAACCTGAGTTTGACACTGAAAATCTTCACAATTTGGCTGTGGTCTTTTCTGATTACAAATTAAATGTGTCAGATCAGATATTTGGTAAAGTGCTTGGCACATAGTAGGCACTTAATAAATGCTTGTTTTCTCTCTTCTCCATTCCCTCCTTCAAACTCAAGGCAAAGCGGCACATGTACTTGCAGGTTCTACACATGACATTGTATCTCATCCATCTCCTACCTCCATGCCTTTGCATAGGCTCCTTCCCATGGCTAAAATGCCCTCCCTTGTCAGCTCCTTCCCATTGGAACCCCAAGATCCCTTTCAAGTACTATCTCCTCTGTCCAATCATTGCGTATTTATTTCACGTATATCCTATACTTAACTTATGTATTTATAACTTATCTGTTAACACATATCTCCCAAACTCACCCCCCCTTCCACTTCCCAAGAAGAATCAAAACTCCTTGGGGGTGGAGATGCTCTTACTTGTGCATTCATATCCTTAGCTCCCAGAACATGGCAGCAGTTTAACAAATCCTTGTGATTGACTAGTCATTGGTTGATTGATAACCTACTAAGTTCAAATTTTGAAGTCTTATTTTTATTGTTAAAACCACAGTGCTATGGCAAAACTTGGATTCGGTGAGTTTGGGTTCAAATTCCCAGTTCCGCTGCCAGTGTGACTTTGGGAAAATCACTTTTTCTTTCTAAGTCTAACTTTTCCCACATGCAAAATGAGAGTCAAAGCCCAGTGAATTAGGGGTCCTCATCGTGAAATGAAATCAACTTATCAACAGATATTTATTAGGGTCTCATATATGCCAGGAATGGGGTAGGCACTGAACAGATAAAGACCAAAATGAAACAATCCCTGCCCGTGGGTGAAACTGTGACTGTGTGGCGGCCTCACCATCCACCATTGTCGGCTGGCAGAGAACGCCCCCAGAGAAGCAGTGAATAAAACAATAGAAGTTTTATTGATCTTTCATGATTTGTACCACTGGAACAAACCATAAACTGTTGGCTAATGGAATATATATGAAACTTCAGAGCCAGAAGGGGAAAATGATAACACAAATCTCTCCTTTTCCCAGGTTGTTGTGTTCAGGGAAAGATTTCTCAGCCAAATGGCAGGTGGATTTAGCTGTCTCTGCTCTCTCCAACACTATCTGCCCCAAAGGCTCAACATCGTTCAACACTAGATGTGGAGTAAGAAACAAAGTAGATAAAAGAAGGAAAGAAAAGGAAAAAACTAATGAGAACTCAGACTGGATGGGGAAGAATGAGCAGAAACGAAGAGTGTGGACCGCATACAAGAAACTTACTGGACAAAAGTAGGTGTTCTCCACAATGTGGTTGGCCACCATGCTGTTCTCCGCTGAGAGGGCCATGATGAAAAGGAGAGCATCTCGTGCCTGCTGTCCCACCGTCCCCTCACGGTGAATGAAGGGAATTAGCAGGGAGAAAATAAGGAAGTTGGCAGCTCCTTGATCCTCACTGGTGTGGAAAAAGAGTTCCAAAATGGATGGGTCTTTGGCTAGGATGCAACACAGCTGGTTGAGCAAGACAACCAGCTCTCCCTCCACGGCTGGGGTGGCTGTCCCTGAACAAGAGCTCAACAGCATCATGAGAGGTTTTAAGATGGGTTTATGGTGCAGCAGAGGCTGGTGGGACTGGGTCACCAACATCTCATACATCTTCAGCTGTTCGATCTTTGTGTCATCAGTGAACTCTCGCCTCAAGCTCCAAAGAAATAACTTTTCCATGATGTTCTCTGAGACCACAAACTCCAGAATGGGTCCCATCGCAGCATCCTTAGCCTGCTCTTCAATCAGCAGGAAAAGCATATGTTCTACATAGTTCTGGACAGCACTGGCCTCGTCTGAAGGGATAGATCCATATTTTGCCTGGGCATTTTTCAAAGGGTCATGTTTCTCCAGGATTTTCACAACCTGTACCAAAATGAAATACAAATCATTATACTTGTGGAGAGAGAGAAACAGAGACAGAGAGAAAGACACACACAGAGCTAGCCACAGACAGAAAGACAGAGACAGAGTGTGTGTATGTTTGATTTTTATGGTTTAGGACCTTGGAAATTCCATTATCTTGACCCAAAGTATAAATATAACAGACTCCCTTCAGCATACATGCATGCCCTTGTCCACAAGTCAATAGTCAAACATATATAACATTAGAGATGTATGGACTCTGAATCCATCACATTCCCCTAGTAGACGATGAGGTCCAAGAGGGCAGGGTTTGCCAGAGTTCACATTTATGTAGTATTTTAAGTTTTGCAAAGTGGTAGGTATGTAATAATATTATAACATTATTATATATCTGCTTTATGCTATGTATGTACAATGACTTCTTTGAGGACCTGTTGGTGGGTTTTTTTTTTCCCACACAACTGGTAAATCTCTACCTTCAAAATTATGCACTAAACAGGCATCTATTTCCTACCCTTTTCTCTTCTCCTCATGATATCCTACTCATGGCTGCCTTTTGTCCACCAAAAGGCAAACAAGAGAGGCAAGGAGATATTGAGGAGAGAGATCCATCTAGGAATTAGAAACGTTCAAGTCTCACCTCTGACACATATTGGCTGTGTAAGCCTTGGGCAGTCATCTAAGCTCCCCAAGCAAATCTCTAAGATTATGAACTACCAATCAACAGCTAATCTGCTATATTAGAAGAAGATTCTCTACCAGTGAAATCACAGGTCCAAACTCAAACCAAAAAAACTCCTAGAATGAGCCACACTCTGAACTTTACTCTCATCAGATTTTGCTTAAGGAGGGAATAACATACACACTTAATTGCGTATGGAAATCTATCTTACCCTACAGGAAAGCAGGACAGATTGGGGGAGGGGGTAATCAGATGCAAACACTTTTGAGGAGAACAGGGTCAAAGAGAGAACAAAATAAACAGGGAGTGGGATAGGATGGAGAAGTGGTTTGAGAGACTAGAGAGAAGGTGGGGTGATTCGAATGCATGCTTTCATGGAATGGGGAAAGGGAGAGATGAGGAGAAAATGTGGAACTCAAAATCTTGTGGGAATGAATGCTGAAAACCCAAATAAATAAATAAATATTTTTTAAAATGAACCACACTCAGTGAGGAAGAGAGAGAGGAGTGAAAACAAAAATAAGCTAGGTTGTATACAGCTTAAGGTTGCAAAGTCCTCTACACATGTTATGTCGTTGGATTCTCACAACTCAGTCAGGTGGATATTGCTATTATCCCCATTTTACCGAGGAGAAACCTGAGATAAAAGACATTGTGCTACTTGCCCAGGAAAATACAACTAGTAAGTGTCTCAGATCTTCTGACTCCCAGTCCGGTATTCTCTCCCACTGTACCTACCACCACCACCACCACCATCATCATCATCATCAACATCACCATTATTTTTGTTATTATCATTACTAGTAGACAAATCTATTCTGGACCCAGGAATTTCAAAGATGGAGCATGCTATGCAGTTACCTTTTCAGCGGCCCCCAGTGAAAAGGGGAAAAAATGTTGGAAGAGCCAACTGTAAACCAGTTTTATGCTCACGTCTTAAAGCACAGACTCCCAATAATGCTTAGTCGGCCCAGGGCTTTGATTTAATTGGTGACTTTTGTCTTGGAGCTATCACAGTTTGCCTTCTCAGCGTCTTGTTAATTGGGGCAGGCTAATTTCACTACTCTTCTGGCACAAAACCTAGAAGAGGTGAAATGTACTATTTCCTATGTGCTACACCCCTAACCAGAAGGCTACAGGAGTCTCTCCTATGCCCAGTATGAGAATTGATTCAATCCTCAGAATTCCTGGAAATTGTGTTTCCCCTATTCTTTCTTCATTTTGAGTGTCTACAATACTAAAAGACAGATCGCATGACCATTCCGTTCCAAAGAGTACTGTCATGGTAAGTTGGACTGAACAGAATCTACAGCTCCTTTTGGCTCAAAATGTTATGCTTGCTTGGTTTTCCATTAATGAGCTTTCATTTCATCTGTTACAGAGAATGAGGGGTAAGGAAACTCTCTTTATTAATGGAGATTGCTACCTGTTCTGCAATTTACAGTGTTAGAGAATTTGCCCTGGGCATCAAAGGTTAAGTGATCTGCCCAAGGTTATCTAACTAGTCTATGTCAGGAGCAATACTTCAGCTCATATCTTCAGACTCTGAGGTGCTTCCCCATTCTATGGATGCCACCCTAAACATTCCTAACCTTTCAAGACTTCAAGGAAAATTCAACGAAAAAAATTCCCTATTGTAGCAGTTCTTTTGATAAATTTTACTTTAGATTGACACCTTTAAAGTTCTGCCAAAGGAGGGAGAAAGGACCTCTTTCACGTAGGTCTTCCAAAACAGTAGCATGCAAGACAAACTAGCTTAAACACAAAATTATGCCCAAAAAATAGATATGGACAGGTTTTTATAGATGACACTAGGTCAGACTAAAAGTCAGACTGAAAATCACTTCATTCTTTTCAAATTATACCCCTTCATAAGTATAAGCATTTATAGTTGTATCATGTACACACACAACCGTATGTGCATATACATATACATGTACACACACACAAAGTACTTCACAGAGTAAAACATCTTATTTGTTTAATCATGACTTACATTTTCCCAAGATATATCTTCTTTTAAAATATCCTATGCTATTAAATGCTGAGTTCTCAACAACTGGCACTGTTTCTCAAAATTTTTTATTTATATTTTAGGGGAGGGCAGACCTGGGATTTTGCCTCCACAGGGGTTTCACCTCCCTCTCCTGGTATGGGAACTCCTTCCATGGCTGATCTGCCACTCCTATGCAATATAAAATAATTGAAGATTTACTTGCCTAGAGTATGGAAAGAATAAATGACTGGCCCATGCTCACAAAACTACTATGAAATAGAGGCAGATCCCTCCTGATGCCAAGGACAGACCTCTGCCAAATTGGGCAGGCTATTTTTTTTCCCTCCGAATCTGGTCCTGTGCTAACATACCTATCCTTTGACTGGACAAACCTAAAAAGACTGATGAAAGTTCAAACAGGAGCTGCTAATGACTACATAATACTTTAGAGATGCAATTCAGCCCTACAGCACACCCTGTCATGCATGCAAAGCCCCTAAGATACTGCTGAACTTCTGAAAGAATAATTTCTCAGATTTACATACCTAGCCTTGCCAGCACCACCCACCCCAAAATGGTGAAAACTGAGACTATAGTGTTAGGTTGGCTCTGAGCACAGATCTCTCTCAGCACCAAGTACAGGTCTATTTGTACCACATATCACACTGCCAGCTGCTAGCATCATTACAACTACTACTACTACCAGTACTACTACCACTACTAGTAATATTTTTACTACTACTACTGCTACTACCACCTCCATCACCACCATTACTACTACTATTACTACCATAACTCCTCCCATTACCAGTCACATCTATTAGCACCACTTCATGAGGAAATCAGCAAGGGTCTAAAAAAACAACCCTTACAGCTTGGTCAATGGTTTTTCACCACCCCAAGTCAATGTAAGGTATACAATTAAATGTTCTGAACCTATCTAGAAGGTTAGTCAGCCTTAGGATAAACATACGCTGCTGTCAAAGCCAGAGAGCAGTCACAACAGGAAGAATGATGAATAAATGTCTAACTTAGGGTACCCTTTATACTTCCATTAATTGCTCTAATTTGTTTGAACTCAGTGCACTGCCCTCATTAGTGCCAACCATAAATGATAACTACATAAACATGCTTCAGGAACACCTCAGTAAGGAGTTCTCACAACATTTTTACCTAATGACCAACATACTCTGGTCACAAGGAGCTCACTTAAGCCAACAAATGATTATCTTTCCTGATTAACTTGAGTGTAAACAGAGCCGTGAACCAAGAGTTTACTCATGGCTCTTCTCAGTTCGGGAGATGAGTGTCTGATGGAAGAACTCCCTCGTGATTCTTCCCTGCTGGCAGATGAGACTCTATGCAATCTGTAGCCCTGCTGTGTACAAGCACGTGTGCATACATATGCATAGAAGCGTACACATACCTGAGTATCAGCAGGGGATTATTTATATACTTGATTTGCTCTTTCACTGAAACCGCTACTGAATCCAACACATACTAAATCCCCTGAATTGCTCATGCTAAGTAGCATCATGGGAGGAAAGAAGTCACTAAGCGAAGTGTTCACCAACTGTGCCTTTCACCTCCGGACACTTCATTCACACTGAGTCCCCCCTTGTTAGACTTTTACTAGATGGTTCTTCCTATTAAGAGAAAAGCCTCAACACATATTTTGCGTCAGCTCTTCAGTACCAGCATAAGCCCTGGCCCTCTGACGTTTGCCTGATCCTGGAACAAAGTTGGACTTTTTTACTGCCAAAGGTACTGTAATAATTAGAGCAACCCCATCTGTCATCAACATCATTTATAATGAATCCATTACTTAAACTTAGATATAGAACTAAAGAGATTCACTCATAAAATGTCAGAGCAAAAAGAGATCTTACAGGTCAACAAATCCAACCATCTCATTTTAAAAATAAGAAGACCAGTGGGTGAGAGGTGGTCTGCTAAGATCATATACACAGAGCTAAGATGAGAACCCATAGTCTCCAACAACCCTGCCATCATCATCATGCCATTGTTATACTCATAAAACTGAGGATGTGTTAGAGACTAAGGACATTCTGATCCAGTAATGGAGAATCCTGGATTTAGCTACCTATCGTGTGATATTGGGATGACCAATTCACCTCTCTGACTCAGTTTCCTCATTTGAAAAATGACAGGGTTGAGCTAGATAATCTTTAGGGAAGTCTTCCAGATCTAAATCATATGATCTTTAAAAAAAAAATCTCCAAGAGAATTCTTCACTGCCATCTCTTAAGTCTTCAGCTCTACAAGTCAACCATGGCAACAGACACTGAGAGAGTTGACATGTAAACACATTGGCTTTATCCTATAGACTGATGGAAACAAGAGTGGACGTGACGGGCCCCTTTCTCAAAAAACAGGATTTCTCTCCATCTTTTCAGTTGGCTTGAAGAAAGGGCACTGGACAGGAAAAATGCAAGACCTAGTTCGATATTTTTTTAAGACTAATGAGAATTCTCCCTAGTCTCCCTGGATTTTCAATGACGTCAAGGCCTCATCAACCCTTCTAAGTGATACATAAAGGAAAAAAAAAGATGAGGACTGAACATGGGCTTTGGCTTTAGCAAGTTAGAAATCTTAGGTAACTTTGGAAAGAGGTACTGACCAACGCCCCCCTCTTTCCCACCCACTCTCTGCAAATGACTTCATTGTATCCAATCCTATTCTCTCTCATTCCTAAGCTCCACTCCCACATCCCCAATTAATTGTTTACTGGACATTCCAAACTAGATACCTTATAGGAGTCTCGAATTCAACATATCCAAAACACAACTCATTATTTCCAGAAAACAAAACAAAACAGAATTTTTTTCCAAATTACACTAGCCCATAAATTGGTCTTTCAGCTTCCTGTCTCCTCCCTTCATTCATCATCATCTGTGCAACTACCAAAATAATCTTTCTAAAAAATGACCACATCATTTCCCTCTTCAAGAATCTTCATCAACTCTCTGCCTCTAGAACAAACACATTTAAACCTCATCACAATCTGGCTGCAGCCTAACTTCCTAAACTTATTTCATAGTACTCCCCTCACATATTCTACACCCAGCCAAAGTGGCCTACTCACTGTTCTCTATGTAGAAATTTCCATCTCTTGCCTGTGCCTGGAAGGCACTCTGTCATCACTCCAACCTTAGAGAATCTCTTGGTTTCCTTCAAGACCCAACTAAGATACCATATCCAACCTCATCCTTCAAATGAATTACTCTCTCCACAATAATCTCTTAACTGCCAAATCCAATGGTCCTTTTCCTTTATATATTATATAATATATAAATATGTATATTTTATATATTTTCCTTTTTTATATAGTTTCTGTTTTCCCCAGTTATATGTAAAGATAATTTTTAACATTCATTTTAAACAAATTTTGAGTTCCAAATTTTCTCTATCCCTCTTTCACCTCACATATCCCTGAGACAATTGTCAAAACTTTGTTGTCACTGGAGCGAACAACATTCTTTACACAGTTATGAGATATATGTTCTCCCCCACCCTGCTTTTAGTATTAATCATAATAGTATCCACATAATTCTGAAAAGTAGTTATATGTGTATGTGTGAGAAAATCTGTCTATAGGAGGTAGATCTGCTTCTTTTTAGATTAACACGTTGACTCCTGTATGCCTGACACTGACACTGCGGTTCACTCAGGGGCCTGCATTTGATAATTATTGATCTGGTCTAATCTTTGTCATCTTCTCCAATGAGCAAAAACATTTGACAGAAACCCTAAATGGACCAGCTAATCCGAATGATGCAACTACCCAAATATATTCCTAAAAACAGCACTCCTTTGATCAAGCAACTTCATATAGGCTATACATGTGTAATCACGCAACACCTATTACTGTATCGGTCAGGATGTAAAAGAAGACACAGAGCCAAATAAAAAAAAACACAAAAAAAGTACAAAAAGTGAAAAAGAATATGCTTCAATTTGCGACCAGACCCCATGAGTTCTCTCTCTGGGGGTGGAGAGCATTTTTCATCATAAGCCCTTTGGAATTGTGAAGTTTGGAGTCAGTGTAAGGGTCACACTTGAAGACCTTGAGGGCCATGTGTGGCTTTGAGGCCACAAATTCTCCACCTCTGTGGTAGAGAAAGTCCAGAGAGTCTGGAATATAGTCTAAGTAGGAATAATGACATGGCTAGTCTGGGTGTTCTTAAAATGGAACTTCTGGGAGAATCCAGCCAATCAGAAGAGGAGAACCCAAGGGCATAGGGTACTTCCAGTGTGAGAAATTTAGGAGTTAAGTGAACTTCCTAGAGTGAAGAAGCTTTGGTGGGATGGAAGAAAAGGTCCAGAGGGGCAGGAGCACAGCCTTGACAGGAATGAAGACATCACTGGCTTGGACATTTTCCTAAAAACTGAAGACCTGGGATAGACCAACTAATCTGATATATTCCTAAATATATTCCTAAAATATCCATCTAACCATGGCACTCTCCTGATCAGTAAACTCCAGGGGTCTGTTATTCCCTCTAGGATCAAATACAAAATCCTCTGTTCGACACTGAAAGTCTTTTCCAACCTCGCTCCAAACTACCTTTCCAGCTTTATCATATATTATTCCCCTTCATATACTCTATTGTTCAGTCTAAGTAGCCTTTTTTCTGTTCCTTACGTGATACACAATTTCCCAGCCCTACCACTTTGCAGAGACCATTTGCTCCTTTCTCCCTCCTCAACCCTACCCTCATCCCTGGAATTCACTCCCTCTCCTTAGCTCTGCCACTTAAAACCCCTTGTTTCTAGAAAGGTCAGCTCAAGCCTGGCTTCCTACAGAAGGCCCTTCCTGATCTCCCTACTTTAAGAGCCTCACCCTCAAAATTAGGAACGTATTTTTCTACATGTTGTCTCTCTCAACAGAACATAAGCTCTTTGAAGGAAAAGAATCTTTTCTTTTTAACCTTATATTTCTAGCATTGAACACAGGACCAGGCACATGAAGACACCCAGAGAGGAAACTGAAAGACAGAGCTCATAGGAGAAAACAGCAAAGACTGGAGAAGATCAGGAGTTCTCAAACGCAGGCCCCCACCGCAGAGTCACTGTGAGGCACACGGCAATCAATACGTAAATCTAAATAGAAGCAAACCTACATTCTATAGACAGACAGATCTTCCCACCCATACACATATTACTATTTTTCAAAGTTATGTGGATGCTGTTATGATTAATAATAAATTCATCTAAAAGCATCAGGGGAAAAGACATCTCACAGCTACACAAAGAACGTTGTTCACACCAGCAACAAGCCTCGGCTATTCTAAGAATAATAACTCGTGCGCTTCAGAGAATGTTCTCCCCTGATGTTGCAAAGATGGTTTTTATTTTGTAAAGAAATCTGAGTTGTTTCTTTTTTGTTGTTGTTAAAGGAGTTAGAGACAGGAGATCTTCTTCTACACAAGCCATTCCTAAGCAAAGAAATATAAAGGCACACCTCAGAGATATCGTGGGCTCAGTTCTAGAGCACCATAACAAAGTGAATGTCGAAATAAAGTGAGTCGCACAAAATTTTGGTTTCCTAATGCACATAAAAGTTAGGTTTACACTATACTACAGTGTGCAATAGTATTACAATACTATCATACTAGTATTACATTAAATGCAATGTACATACTTTAATTAAAGATATTTTATTGCTAAAAAACCTCAGCCTTCATTTAGTTATGAGTTTTGCTGGCGGAGGGGTCTTCTCTTGACACTGATGGCAGCTCACTGATCAGAGCAGTGGTTGCTGAATGTTGGGGTGCCTATGGTCATTTCTTGAAATACGACAATGAGGTTTGCTTCATCGATTGACTCTTCCTTTCACGAAAGATTTCTCTATACAATACAATGCTGTTTGATAGTATTTTATCCAGAGTAGAACTTCTTTCAAAATTGGGAGTCAATACTCTCAAATTCTGCCACTGTTTTGTCAACTAAGTTTATGTAATGTTCTTCAGCGTAGTGTCTCTGGGAATGGAGAGTCCCAAGGAGAGGGAGAGAGATGGGGAAAGGGTCAGTTGATGGAGTAGTCAGAACACACATGGATATCAATTAAGTTCCCTGTCTTATCATGGTACCACAGAACAATCATAAAAGTAACGCCAAAGATCACTGCTCAGGGATTACCATAACAGATATGATAACAACGGAGAAGTTTGAAATTCTGTGAGAACTAATGAAATGCAACCCAGAGACATGATGTGAGCATACGTTGTTAGAAAAATGGCGCCAACAGACTTACTCATTGCAGGCTTGCCAAACGTACAATTTGTGGGGAAAGAAAAAAGGAATATCTGCGAAATGCAGTAAAGTGAAGCACACTAAAATGAGGTATGCCTGTAATGGAAACAGTCCCAGATCTGGAGTCAGAGGACCTGAGTTTGAGTCCTCTCTTGGTTACTTCCCTTTGTTACTGTGAACAACTCACATAATCTCCTTTCAGAAGACTTGAAGTCACGTGGACCTCAGTTTCCTCATCTATAAAATGGAGGGAGGGAGGGGGAGGCAGCTAGATGGTGCAATGGATAAAGCACTGGCCTTAAGAGTCAGGAGGACCTGAGTTCAAATAAAGCCTCAGACACTTGACATTTACTAGTTGTATGACCCTGGACAAGTCACTTGCCCCAACTGCCAAAACAAAACCAAAAAAAATGTGGGGGTGGGGGAGAGGGTGTCAGTCGAGATAATCTCCAAGGTTTCTTTTGGTTCTGAATTACATAAATCAAATTTAGAAAACTCCTTGATCAAAAACAGTGTTAGTGTTCAATAACTAGCTTTTTCTTTGAGCTACCAAAGCCTAATTAAAACTAATTAGAGGTAAAAGGGCAAGAGAGCACACCTGCATTCTGATTTTTTCCTACCTGCTTCAATTCCTCTAGGTTATCATAATAGGCAGATTATAAACATCAAAGCCCAGAAAGGAAGACGGGCGAATGCAGAGTGAGGAGAGTAGGCCCCAGGAGGTCTTAACCTAGAGTAACAGCGCTGCCCCTCAATTATCACCTCACCTCACCTATCACCCCTTCAAAGAGAAGGACAAGAGTGTTAGCAGAAGAATGAAGGAGAACAGAAAAGCAATCTTCTAAAAGATCAGATTATTCCAACAGGGAGCAGCGAGAAGAGAACTTGGTACTATGAGAGGCGGGCCAACGAGGTGGTACAGCCGACCAAGCATGGGGCCAGGAGCCGGGAAGACCGATCTTCCTGAGTTCAAACCTGGCCTCAGACAAATGCTAGCTTGTGTGACCCTTGGCAAGTTACTTCACCTCTGTTTATCTCAGTTTCCTCATCTGTAAAATGGGAATAGTGATACCTACTTCCTAGGATTATCAATAAAATTATCATCATAAAGGGCTTAGGATGTGCCTGGAACACAGAAAGCTCTATTTATGTTAACTATTATTATTAATAGCAATAGTAATATTT
This sequence comes from Bettongia penicillata ogilbyi, assembly GCA_023548195.1. Taxonomy (NCBI): domain Eukaryota; kingdom Metazoa; phylum Chordata; class Mammalia; order Diprotodontia; family Potoroidae; genus Bettongia; species Bettongia penicillata. The sequence goes on from JAJHZJ010000024.1 coordinate 2,837,012, forward strand.
CTAGAGTATCTTAAGGTTTCAAAGTGTTACTGAACTAGGTACTATTATTACCAAATTTCTTCTCATTTTAGAGGAGGAAACAGGCTAAAAAAGGATTCAAACTCAGGTCTTTTCAGCTGGAATCCCAGCACTACATTCAATGTACCACTTAGCTGCTTGCTAAGCTACCAGCTTTATCTGTAAATTGCTAACCACAGTGGCTTTTCTCAGCCCTTATCCTTTTCACTCTCTGTAGCACTGGATACAGTTGACTCTCCCTTACCTCCCAACATTCCTGCCACCATGGTTTTAATGCCAACACTGTGTTGGTTCTCCAGTTTGTCTAATCCTTGGGTCTTCCTGGCTGCACCATTGCCTATGGTCTAGCCTCAGTCCATAGAAAGGCTCAAGTTCCATCTGGGGCCTTCCTCTCTATTTTTCTTAGTCATTTCACAGGACTTAGAGCATGGTTTTAATGGTTTTAATGCCAACACTGTGTTGGTTCTCCAGTTTGTCTAATCCTTGGGTCTTCCTGGCTGCACCATTGTCTATGGTCTAGCCTCAGTCCATAGAAAGGGTTCAAGTTCCATCTGGGGCCTTCTTCTCTATTTTTCTTAGTCATTTCACAGGACTTAGAGCTGTAAAGGATCTCAAAATCCATCTAGTTCTCATTGCTGTTCAGGCATTTCAGTCATGTCTGACTCTTTGTGACCCTGTTTGGGGTTTTCTTGGCAAAGATATTAGAGGTTTGTCATTTCCTTCTCTAGTTCATTTTACAGATAAGGAAACTGAGGCAAATAGGATGAAATGACTCACAACAGTGATAGATAGGATTATCTATCATAGTGAATTATCTATGTCTAGTGAATGTCTAAGGCCAGATTTGAACTCATGAAGATGAGTCTTTGTGACTTCAGTCTAGTGCTCTATTCACTGAGTCACCTAGCTGCCAGAGAGTCTAGTCATCCAAGATTAGGAAATAGGTCCATAAAGGCTAACTGATTTGCCCAATGTCACTCAAAAAACAAATGGAAGATTTAGGATTCAAATCCAAGGCCTCAGATGCCAAAACCAATGCTCTTTTCAACGCAGCAAGATGCCTCTTACCGGCAACTATGGGTTCAGCAATTCTCTCTATCCAGATGATACCCAGATTTATTAGAGAGCTCTAGTCTTTCACCTGAGCTCTAGTCCCAAATCACCAACTGCATTTGTGATATCTATAGTTGGCTGTCTCCAAGTAGATGTTCTGTAGACATCTCAAACTGAGCACGTCAAAAATGAAAATCGTAATTTTTCCTCCTAAATCCAGTCCTCCTCCAAATGTAGCATTTTCCACTAGGGCACCACCATCTTCCAGTAACTCTGGTTTGAAATTTCAGGGTCCAACTTGACTTTTCCCTCTAATCACTTGTTAAACCTCCTCCATTCTACCTCCCTAGCATTCCTCACATTGTTCCCTTCTCTGTGCTCTCTAAACTCATGATCAGGAAGGGAATCAAAGCATTTATAGAGTGCCTATACCATGCCAAGTACAACATGCAAGTGTTTTCAGATATTATCTCATTTGATGCTCAGACTGTCCCTAGCAGGTAGATGTTGTTATTATCCCCATTTTACAGTTGAGGAAACTAAGGCAGATAGACTGAATGACTTGCTTGGGGACACATAACTATGGGGACACATATGACCTCAAATCTTCCTGACTCCAAGCTGTGCTCTATGGCACCACTAGATTTCTTACTCACATGGCTCACCTCTTGCATCTCTCGCTGAGACTCCTGCAACAACCTTCTATTTAGATTTGTGGCTTCCAGTCTGTGATTCATCCTCTCCAAAACTGCCAAAATAATCTCCCAAAAGCCCAAGTCTAACCATGTCAATAAACATTTATTAAGCATTGGGCACTGTGATAAGTATAAAAACCTGTTGCTCCTTTCTGTCAAAACTAATTCCGTTGTTTAAAACCTAAGAGGCTTTGCAACCTAGATTCCACCTAACATGTTTATTTCACATGACTCCCTTGCACACCAAAAAGACCTAATTTCTGTTCCCTAAATATATACCACTTCCTTGCCTTTGCGCAGGCTGTGCCCCATTGCTGGATGGCACTCCCCTCTTCAATTCTAGCTGAGAATTAAAATCACCATTCTGGAAAGCAATTTGGAATTATGCAAATAAAGTGGATAAATTCTCCATACCCTTTTCTTTAAAGGCTCCACAATGAGGCATATACCCAAGGAGGTCATTGACTAAAAATAAGTCACAAAATACACCAAAATACTTTATAATAGCATTTTTTGTGACAGCTGGAAACAAAATTGATGCCCATGACTGGGGAATGACTAAACAAACAAAGGGAATGGAATATTATTGGACTGGGTAAAATGAGGAAACTGATGAACAGAGAAGTATGGAAAGACTTACACATGAATGCAAAGTGATGGAAACAGCACTAAGAAAATAATATATGCAATAAGGACAATAGTGTTATGAGAAGAACAATAACTAAAAACCAAAGAAAAATGTTGCAAAATTATAAAGAACATGTTTGACCCTAAAGAACAGGTATAAGAAACCACTGAAACCCACTCCTTGGCAGAGATAGGGCATCTATGGATATGAAACATTTCATTCTACATTAGTTTTTTTTCAAGGTATTGATAGGTTTTGCTGATTTTTTTCCCTTCTTCCTTTTATTCTTTTTAAAAAATAATTATTTGTTTTAAGAGCTAGCTATCTGAGTGGGGGGAAAGAAGAGATAGAAGGGGAAATCTAGGTTATGAGGAAACAAAAGCTATTAATAAACATTCTTTCAAGGTTCAGTCAAGGTTCCATGACTTCTAAGAGCACGGGTTTCTAACCTGGGGTCCATGGACCTCCCCCAGAAGGTCTATGGAAGGATACATTTCAGGAGTTATATAAACCTGAATGAGGAAAAAAAATAAATTTTTCTTTTTTTCAGTGAAGAAATCTGGGTTAAGTGACTTGCCCAGGGTCACACAGCTAGTAAGTTTCAAGTGTCTGAGACTAAATTTGAACTCAACTCTTCCTGACTCCTGGGCTGGTGTTCTAGTCACTGCATCAGCGAGCTGTCCCTAAATCTTGATTTTTCACTGACTTTTAACCAAAATTTTGCCATTCCTTCAAACATTTAATAACATAGTTCTGAGCAGTTCATAAGTTTCACCAGACTGTCAAGAAAGTCCATCATATAAAAAAAAAAAAGATTATGAACCTCTGCTCAAGTTGTCCCTTTCCTGATTCCTCTACTTATTAAGGTTCTCTTTCACTAATTAGGTATGTACTGATTTCTTACATGTTGCATCCCACAAGAGGAATACAAGCCTCCTGGGCCAGGGACCATTCTTCTTTAATTTCCCTATGGTGTACCCAGAAGATACTGGATCAGTGTTTTTTAGACTGAACTGGCTGTAGCAGCCTCAAAGTCCTAAGACCAAAGTTTGAGGTCCAGTTCTGACATTCATCAGCTACGTGCCCTTAGGTAAGTCACTAATATCCCTAAGTTTCACTTTCCTTATTTGTACAATGGAAACAACAATATTTTAAAAACTACCAACTTCACAATGTTGTTAGAAGGAAAACACTTGTGTGAGTGTCACTAGTAAAAACTTCTTTTAAAAGTTTTTTTAAACACCAACTTGGGGTATTTACAAGCAGGAATTTACAAATACGAAAAAAAGTCTTATTCGTTTAAAGAAAGGGTTCTTAGGCTTTTTTCTTTTACATAGGTCTTTTTGGCAGTCTGGTGGATCCTATGGACCCCCTTCTCAGAACAACAGTTTTACTGCCTACATTCCTAACTGAAGGAAATGCTAAATTTCAATTAAAGATTAATGAAAATAAAGAGGCCATATTTTTTTCTCCATACAAGTTCAAAGACCTCCCCCACTGAAATTTAGCCATGAACTTCAGGTTAAACATCTCTGATTTAAAAGCATTCTTATTCAATCCATCCATCTGTCTGTCTATCCATCAATAAGTCTTTATTAAATGTTCACACAGTGCCAGGGACAGGAAATACAAAGACAAAAAAGAAACGGTCCCTGTCTTCAAGGAGTTTGCAGTCTACTAGGGGAGATGATAGATACATATGTGTATATATAAGCATACTTTTTATATATTTTAGCATACTTATAAGTTACATATATTTAAAGTAATAAATATACTTCATATATATTTAATACATAATATAGCATTCATTATACAACTACATGTTTTATATTATTTATACAAAGTTATAATTTATATAATTATAAAATGCAACAATAAATAATATATTGTATTATACTTACATATTAGCACATATATTCATAGGATTACAAAGGAAACCTTTTTTGAAAGGTTTATATTGAAAGTTACAAAAATATGAAAGGGAAAAAAATTCATGAACTCTAGGTTAAGAACCCCTGATCTGGTCCAATTTGTAATTTTACATGAGGAAAAGTGTGCCCCAAGACAGCGAAAAACTTTGCCCATGATTACACGGAATGTAAAGTAGAAAAGTCAAGTAGAATCCAGACCCCTCTGAGCCCAAGTCCAGAGCTTTTCCAATGGCACCACAAGGGCTTGTTACTCAAGTTCCAGGTCAGCATCCCTCTATACAGAGAAACTGAAACACAGACAAAAAGTACAGCCATAGCAAAGTGAAACATGACCTACATGACGAGGGGGAAGTAATTTAACAAATTTAATACTCCTTAATAATCTAAGCTTACCTGAGCAGGAGTGAAACTTAGGAAGTAAAACTGACTCTCTGATGCCAAAAAGATAGAAACCTCTATAAAAGGATAACTGTTCACTTGATTTCAAATGAACAACGAAAGAAACAATGGCCTAGTCCAATGGGTGAATCCATATTTCTCAACTGCTTTAAGACAAACCCACAAGAAAAGAAGGAACTAAGATGAACAGAGAGCCTTAGACTAAGGAGGAATAAAAGCTAAAGGCTATCCCACAATCCTACAGCTTTGTTGTTTTTCTATTTTTATCTGGACCTCTGATTTTTTTGGTGTGGGAAATTCCTACTACAGAAACTCCCCTTCAGTGATATGGATTTCTAATTCTTCTGTAATTTAGAGTCTCTTTGTTGCTGAGAGATTAAAAAGACTGGCCCATGGTCAGACAGCTAATCAGTCTCCAGCTCTACTTCTATGCTTCTATCTGTCAGAGAAAGACTAAAGGTGGTCTTCCTGACTCCATGGTCAGCCCTCTAGCCAGTTGCCTCTCAGTACTACGTAAAGAAATTTGAAAATTTTCCAGGAGGTCCCATAGCAACTGAGAAGTATGTTTGTCTTTTCCTTCTTTGCCATCATAGCCTTGGAGTCTTCTCCAATTCTGGTACCATTTGGGCCTAGAACTAATTTCCTGCTCTAATACATGGCCATAAAATTGTTATGGTAGCCTCAGAAATAGAGCTAAGTTTAAGTTTAAGTTTGCTAAAGTAAGGAGATTAAAGAAGATAGCTCATATTCTCTGAAAAATGGTCAAAGGATATGAACAAGCACTTTTCAGAATCAGAAATCAAAGCTATCAACCGTCATATTTTTAAAATGCTCTAAATCACTATTTATTAGAGAAATGCACACACCTATCAGATTGGTTAATGTGACAGAAAGGAAAATGACAAACACTGGAGGGGATATGGAAAAATAGGTTCACTAATGCACTGCTGGTCAAGTTGTGAACTGGTCCAACCCCTCGTTCTGTAGAACTATTTGGAACTACACCCAAAGGGCTATAAAGCTGCCCATACTCTTGGACCAAGCAATACTACTACTAGGTCTGTATCTCAAAGAGATAAAAGAAAACAGAAAAGGACTTATATGTAAAAAAACTGCTTATATTCTGTGGTGGTGAAAAACTGGAAATTGAGGGGATGCTCGTCAACTGTGTGTTCATCCTTCGTTGCCGAAGAAGACCATGCCATCAGAGAAATGATGACGTGACTTGCAGTTGACTTTATTTTTTTGAGTGACAGAGGGCTGTGCAGGTCACCAGCCTCACTTCTCTTCCAGAGCCACCTGAATCCAGTGGCAAGATATTCATCAGGATGACTGGTGATGACCCAGCATGAGGCAGTTGGGGTTAAGTGACTTGCCCAAGGTCACACAGCTTGATTGGGATGGAATACTATTTTGCTATAGGAAATGATAAGCAGGATGCTTTCAGAAAAACCTGGGAAGTCTTATATACTGCAAAATGAAGTGAGCAGAATCAGAAGACTACTGTACACTGTAACAGCAACTATGGAAGACTTAGCTTCTGGGATCAATATAATGATGCAAGAGCATTCCAAAGGACTCATGATGGAAAATGCAACCCACCTCCAAAGAGAGAACTGACCGACTCTGAGAGCAGAGTGTGGCACACTTTCTCCACTTGATTATTATTTTTTTGCAACGTGACTAATACATAAATATTTTTTTTCATGACATCCTATGCATAATGAGCACCATGTTGCTTGCTTTCTCAGTGGGTGGAGAGGGGCTAAAGGCAGGGAAAATTTAGAACTCAAATGTTAAAAAAGAAATAAATGGCAAGTAATGTTCTAAAAACAGAAAGATATTTAAAAAAAGAACGAAAAGTGCGCTGAATTGAATTGAAACAAACGACGACAAAAAGAAGGCTAGCCACTCAATCTCTGAGTTAGGAATATTTCCGGCAGCAAGGATCAAGTGTATCATTGTTTGTTTATTATAATCCCAAAGGACCTGACAAATATATAAATCAATTTGAACATCTGAAATTAAATCTCACTGAAAAGAGCAATAAATGTGGGCATAGACATGGTTGTACACATCTTTACAATCACTTAATTACTATTAATTACTATTAATCATCGTCATTACAGAATTTCAAAGTTGAAAGATATTTTGGCTACTGGCTAATCCAACACATACTCAGAAAAGAATTCCCAATGTGATATACGCTGACAGTGGTCCTCCGGCTTCTTCTTGAAGAGCGAAGGAATCTACTACCTCGTGATTCAGGCTCATTCCACCTTTGGATAGCTCTAAATTGTTCTAAAATTCATCCCTGCACCAAGCCCTACATTGGATACTTTCGAACTTCCATCTACAATGCTAGCTGACATTTATATCATACATTGAAGCAACAAACATTCATTTTTCTCATTTGGTCTTCAAACAGCCATGTGAGACAGCTGCTATTCTTATCCCTTATTTATAGATAAGAAAACTGAGGCTTGAAGAAATTAAGGACCTGATCACATCTAAATATTTGGAGATTCAGAAACTGTACAGTGGAACTAATACATGATAGTTCTGGAAACAGACATTGCTGCCTAATACATTTCTGCTACCAGTCCCACCGGCATACCAACAATGCCCTTAAGGGAGGGAGAAAGAGAGAGATGAAATGAAGAGGGAACAGAAGAAGGAGGGATGAAGAGAGGAAGGAAAAGAAAAAAAGAAAGGAGGGAGGGAGGGAAGAAGGGAGAAGGTAAGGAAGGAAGAGAGAAAAGGAAGGAGGAAGGGGAGGAAAAGAGAAAAGTAGAGAGAAAGAAAGGAAAGGAAGAAGGGAGGGAAAAGAAAAGGAGGAAAGGAAGGAGGAAGAGAAAGAAAGGATGGAGGGAGGAAATAAGGAGGAGAGAGAGGAAGGGAGGGAGGAAGGGAGGAAGGAAGGAAGGAAGGAAGGAAGGAAGGAAGGAAGGAAGGGAGGGAGGGAGGGAGAGAGAGAGGAAGGAAGGAAGGGAGGAAGGAAGGAAGGAAGGGAGGAAGGAAGGGAGGGAGGGAGGGAGGAAGGAAGGGAGGAAGGAAGGAAGGAAGGAAGGAAGGAAGGAAGGAAGGAAGGAAGGAAGGAAGGAAGGAAAGAAGGAAGGAAGGTGTTCTTGAGAGTCTTTGGTTCATTCCTAACTCCTTGGCAATTGCTCTTGCCACATGAGAGTCCAGATCACAGACAAATTACTGATGTTACAGACCCTCAATACATACACCATTCACTTCAGTTAGTCTTAATCCTCTCCTTTTCCCTCAGCTCTCAGAACCTTCCCCACCTCTGCCAAACACCACCACCCCCCCGCCCCCAGCCAAAAAAAAGGCTATCCTGCAGAAAATTCTAATCCCAACCTTGATAACATCAGGGCCCCTGCACAGAACACCTATCTGCCCTTTGCTCTCCATCTAGCCAAACCCTATATACAACCTGCAAACTTTGACCTAAGTGTCCCTTCCTTCAGGAAGACTTCCTTGACCACTGGAACACAGAGTCTCCCTCCTCTCTGCTCTGAAACCTTCCACCTGTACATATAGCACTCAGTCAGCAATCCTGACCATGTAGTACATCCTACACTAACTGCTCTGCCCTGCTGTTGAATGTATACGTTTGGCTATCATGTGCTTGTCAACCAATCAGCAAGCATTTATTGTGTGTTTATTTACAGTTAGGTTTAAATTTCCTTGAGAGCAAGGGCTGAACATCCTACTCCTTTATATCTTACAGCCTATCACAACGTGCATATTGTTGTCACTAAGTTATAATAAATCGAAATGTGGAAAGTAAGGGAACTCAGAGACCTTCCAGTCCAACTCCACCATTTAACAGATGAGTAAACTGAACCCAGGGAGTTCTCCAAAATGACATGGCTAATCAGTTTCAGAGGTAGAATTTGAACTCAGGTCCTCTGACGGCATAAACAGTGCTTCTTTTCCTGTACTATTCCATTCCCCATAATGTTTTCACTCAGTAAATATTTGCTAAAGGAATACACAACTTATCCCTTATAAATGAGTAGTTCTTACCCTGAAACCTTAAGAGGTCCATGGAGAAATTTCAGGGGATTAGTGAATTTGAGTGGGAAAAAAATTTCATGTTTATTTGATAATAATTTATTGCCTTTGTAATTCGATATGTTTTCATTTCAAAGTTAAGGTCATTTGCTGAGAGCTCTAACTGGTAGGGCTGACTAATGACTCTTGACTAAATGCATTAATGGCAAGACCAAAGACGTTAGATAATCCACAATGATGGATAATCCTAAAATCATATCTATTACATGTTGAAAGAGCATTACATTATTTTTTTTATTTACACTCATAATCATGGTGTGTTTGTTTGTTCGCTTTTTCTGGGGTAAAGCTGAAAATCTGAATACATCAGGAAAATGGGAGGAGATAAGCAACCCACTAGGTTCCTCTGCTTTAGAGAAAGCAGGCCTATCTCTCCTAATTTGTCCTGGGCTAGCCATTGGGTTGATTGTCTACACAATTTAATCAAGAGCAGACAATATTTTATAGAAAAAAAGTGGAATGAAGAGAAACTACGGGATCATCTCCCTTTCATTCGGGAAAGAAAAATCCTATTAGTAGGTTGCTAAAAAGGAAAAAGGATTAAATGAGAGACAGATATACATACAGGAAGTACAGAGCGAGAAACGAATATCAGAGCCAGCCTTCATGAGTAAAGAACAGGAAGCAGGAGGGAAAATGATATTTGCACCTTAGAATACCCAAGTAATTACACCTAAGACTGAGTTCTTTGGGGGATTTTCTTCGGAAAATTTGCTTAAAAACTACCTCAGTTCTCCATTTCCCTCTGCTGAAATAGATCTGCCCTCAATTTCCTGAGCAAAGCAGTTAGAATTTGACAGTAAAGAGCCAGGCAGAACTGCAAGCGTACAAGAAATACTGGTCGTCTTTCTCCAGATACTGGCAAGGAGCTAGAGAGTAGAAAATGCTCAGAAACAGGATGGATTCTGCTCATTTTTTTATCTAAATTGTGTTCCCTGTAATTGCTGTGATTTGCAGGCTCGGTGCTTTCTTTCCCCCCACATGCTGTTTCCGGGACACAGGAAGGTAACTAGGCAGTCATTAAAAACCTGTCTCATAAATAGCCACTTACCAACTCAACTGGGGAGAGTAATGCTGGACAAGTAGTAAAGAAAGACAATTTTATTTATTTTATTCCCTGTGCGCTTTCTGTGGAAAGGGTGAGCTGGTAAATTTTCTGAATGCTCCACCCTTAATTATTCATACAAACAGAGCAGGTAAGATTTTTCAGACCATCCCAAACAGAGAAGACAAAAAAAAAAAAATCATCCACCTCTGTCTTTGTAATGTAGACATTACATGCATAGACTTACATAACTTATACCTAAATCACTTAAATCTAATCGCACACACTGAGACTTGATGTTCAAGACTTAGGATGAGACTGGGGCTGCTGTTCAGTCATGTCTGACCCTTTGTGAGCCCTTGGATCATACCGTCCATGGGGTTTTCTTGGCAAAGATACTGGAGTGGCCAGGGTCACACAGCTAATAAGTGTCTGAGTCACATTTGAACTGAGGTCTCCTAACTCCAGACCCAGCATTCTGTCCCCTGTGCTGCCTCAGTTCCCATAATGCCTCTCCTTCTCCAAGGAAGATTTTAAAGTGAGAACCTGAAAAAACCTTAGCCTAAAATGGCCAGGATCTCCCACTGCATGCTGGGCCATCTTCAGTCCACCTGATGAATATCTGGCCACTGGACCCAAAAGGCTCTAGAGAAGAAAGTGAAGCTGGTGACTTTGCACAGCCCTCCCTCACTCAAATCGAAGTTACTTTCAAGTGTTGTCATCACCTCCCTGATATCATGGTCCTCTTCGAAAACAAAGGACAAATAAAATCTTTTGTAGGTGCCTCCTTGAGTTGAGGGGAGGAAAGAAGAAAAAAAAAGAAATGGAAGTACCTGATGTCTATGAAAAGGTGGGAAGTCATATATAAGCTAACTTATTTCTTCTGTTCACAAGAGCTAATATTTTACTCAAGAATTATTTCACAATCTTCATTTTTTTTCAAGGCTCATCTCAGCTGCCTCTATGAAGCCTCCCTTGGTTTCCTCCAACTTCCCTTTTTCCTCTACAAAACTTCCTATAATATTTTGTCCAGTTCTTTCCTTTGCCCATATTACCTTGTATTACAATTTTGTGTACGTGTTATGTAAGGCAGTGAGGTGAAACAAGAACTGAGTCCTCGACTCAAGTCAGGATGAGCTAAATTCAAATCCTGACTGAGACATTTACAACTCTGTGACCCTGAGGATATCACTTAAGTCTCAGCTTCAGTTTCTAAGAATAAGATCTTTCTCCCAGGATGGTTGAAAAAATCAAGTGAGACGACATGTAAAGTGCTTTAGAGCCTGGAGAAAAGAGACTGATTTTTGATCTGTGTGTGCCTGGCACATGTTTGCTGAACTGAGCTAAAACCACCTAGTACCCTTGCTGCGATCTGAGCAATGGGCAGCCCCCTAAGGACTAGCTTTGGAATCAGGAAGACCCGGGTTCAGATTGCACCAGCAACGCTCATTAGCTCTGGTCCCTTCTCCGAGTCTCACTTTTCAATCGGTAATTTTTTTTTGAACTGGAACTGTGATTTCATTGGTACACAGATTTCACAAGAACCAAAATGCTACCCGGCTTTACATTCTACATGGTCTTAGAAAGCCGTGTAAGCCACTGTGACTAATCAAGGGGCACAGAGACATTATGTGTTGACCTCAGGTCTTCCTGACTCCTAAGTCAGCCACTCTGCTGCCCTCCTCCACAAATTAGCGATAATAATTTGTTGTCGGTCAGTCTTCATGACCCTATTAGGGGTTTCCTTGGCAAAGATACTGGAGCGGTTTGCCATTTCCTTCTTCAGTTCATTTTACAAATGGGGAAACTGAGGCAAACAGGGCTACATGAGATGCTCAGGGTCACACAGCTGTCTGAAGATGGATTGAAATTGGCACTCAATTCATTGTATCATGTAGTGTTAATAATACCTGCATTATTTCATAGTTGGCGTAACTACCCAATAAGGCAGCGAGGTGGTGCAGTGGATAGAGCACCAGTATGGAGTCAGGAGGACCTGAGTTCAAATTTCACCTCAGACACTTGACACTCACTAGCTGTGTGACTCTGGGCAAGTCACTTAACCCCAATCGCCTCATCCTGGGTCATCTCCAGTCATCCTGATGAATATCTGGTCACTGGATTCAGATGATGCTGGAGGAGAAGTGAGGCTGGTGACCTGCACAGCCCTCCTTCACTCAAAGCAAAGTCAAGTGCAAGTCATGTCATCATTTCTCTGATGGCATGATCTTCTTTGGCAATGAAGGACAAACACACACACACAACTATCCAATGAGGATGTATGTCAAATGCTTTGCCAACCATCAGTACTATGTAAAGTAGACTGCACTATTTTTTTCATTCTTTCTGATTGACCCAGAGACCATTCTGAGGCAGAAAGAAAGAAGAGAAATCAATTCTATGCCATCCCTGAAGAGAATGGTTCCATTTGTTTGTAAGCCCAGCCCAGATCCCTGATAGACAAGTATAAGAGGGAGCTGGTTCCTATGAAGTAGAACCTTACAGCTATCTCAGCCAGCAAGAATACACAGTTTTTCCTTAAATATATTATTACCTGTGCCCAGTGATTTTTAAATACTATCATGCATGTTTCTGGGTCAACTCCCTGCAGGCTGACAGCCTGCTGGATTTTGCTGCCCCTGGCAACCGATGACATCATAAACCTTCCTAAGGCTTGATGTTCCTAAGTCATATTTAATTTTCGGTGAAAACTTGGAGTGTCATCGCTGAAATTCAAGTGTCACATCGGAAAAGACGTCTCATCACATTTGTCACTTGCAGAAACCTGGAATGAAAATAACAAAAATGCATCTCATTATATTCTGTCTATCAAAGTTTGACCCCACCACCGCACTGAACTGGAAGGTCCAGTTTCTGAGCATCGTGGCTCAAATTGCAAAGAATAAACAAATCAACCGAGAGAGAGAGAGAGAGTGCACATCATCCTTAGTTGGTTCTTAAAGTTTCCTCTTAGTTCATACATGCTTCTTGTAACCAAAGAGAACAGAATGATGATGTATATCAGCCTAGAATTCCCTTTCATCCTTGCTGTAACAAGTGAGAAGCACTGTGGCTCAGTGGCTAGAGGACCAGCACTGGACTTAGGAAGAGCTGGGTCCAAGTCTCATCCCTAACACATACTGACAGGGAAATCTATTTATGGTTAACACCTATTCTCCCAGTCCTTAGGGTTCTACCTCTGAACTTACTTGGTATTTATTTTGAGCAACAAAACATCTGTTACTCATCTGTATACATCTTGCTTCCCTCTACTAAAAGGTAAGCTTCTTGAGGGTGGGAATTATTTAGTTTTTATCTTTGTATGCCCAGCATCTAATGCCTGAGATACAGAATAGAGAAAGGAACCCCAATAGTATAATTTCCCAGATGAGGCTGACAGAGGCTGACACTTTTCTGCAACTTATAAAGAGAGTTTCAGAGAGTTGTAAGGTGGCTTGCCCAAGGTCACACAAATAGCAAGAGTCAGATGCAAGACTTCAAACGAACTCCTGCTCTATGTTATGGAGAACCCCCTCTCATCCAGCACATGGTAACTGACTAACAAATGCCTATGGAACTAAATTAAAGTGCTTACCACAAAGGATTGTTGTGAAGTGTTTTGTAAAGTGCTATATTAATGTTAGGTATTAGAATTAATACCGAGTGAGGTGGCTCAGGGGATACAGTGCCAAGTCAGGAAGACCTGCATTCTAATCTGGTCATAAACATTCACTAGATCTGTGACCCTGGGCAAATCAATTAACCCTGCTTGCCTCAGTTTCCTCATCCGCAAAATGAGCTGGAGAAGGGGATGACAAACTACTCCAGTATTTTTACCAAGAAAATCCCAAAAGAGAGCTGGACATGACTAAAATGACTCAACAACAAATTAGGATTATCATCAACGGCTTCGCAGATGTATAAAACAGAATCCCAGACTCAGATTCAATCCAGCTCTGACTGCATCTCGGGGAAGTTCTATCTGGCCCACTTGCATCACAAGCATCACAAATGCTCAGGCTTCTTAAGAGTCAACCCAATATAGCAAATCTTTAATAAACTTTGGCTGAATTTAATTACTTTGGATGAAAGAAGTCGTGAGTAGAATTCATTTGGCAGGACCCAGAGTGTTGGTATTTTTGGGTCCCAAGCACCCCAAATCTCAACATTATGGTTCCCTGATCTCATCATATGGTTCCTTGACCAGGAAACACTGTTAATCTCAAGTTCTTCTTCAGCCAAGACTAGAAGATGAGGAAACTGAGGCATGATGACATTAAGTGACTGGCCCAGGGCAATAAAAGTTATAAATTGCCAAAGGATATGAATAAGCAATTTACAAAGGAAAGCATCCAAACTATGCACAACGATATGAAAAAATGTTCCAAATCATTAATAATTAGAGGAAGTCAAATTAAAACAACTTTGAGGTTCTACCTCATACCCATCAGATTGGCCAAGATTAATAAAGAGGAAGATGACAAATGATGAAGGGGCTATAGGAAAATGGGTTCACTGTGCACTGTTGGTGAAGCTATGAAATATCTAGCTGTTTTGGAAAGCAGTTTGGAACTATGCTCCCAGAGTTACTAAACTATGCATACCCTTTGATTCAACTATACAACTTACTTAGGCCTACATTCCCCCCAACCAAAAAAAAACAAAGTGAGAAAAAAAAGAACTAGATGGATAAAAATATTCATAGCAACTCTTTTTATGGTAGCTAAAAATTGTAAAACAAGGAGTTTACCTTTGGGGGAATGGCTAAACCAATTGTGGCCTATGAATATAATGTAATATTATTGTGCCATAAGAAATGTAAAATGGACAGCTTCAGAGGAAACTGAGAAGAGCTCTATGAACTGATTCAGAGCAAAGAAAGTGAGAACTAGTAGGTAAGTCTATATAATGATGACAACATTATGGAGGAAACCACTTGATGACAATGATAAACCATGAATCAAAAAGGAAGATAAAACACACTACTCCCCTCCTGCCAGAAAGGTGATGAACTCAAAAAGTGAAAACATTCTTGTATATGGTCAATGTGAGAATTTGTATTTATCATGTTGGTATTTTTTTTATTTGTTTGACAGGATGATGGGGAGTGCTAATGGAAAGGAAAGATTAATAAAAGGAAAAAAAGATAAGTAGGGTTTTTAAAATTATGAATAGCCATGTTTTCAAAAATTTTGTACCAAAAACCCAAAACCTTTTATTATTATGGTTCTTTCAACAAGCTACAAATATCTATGTATGTTATAATATTTTACTTTATATCTAATATTGGTTTGTATATTGATAAGATTGTAATAAGTTCTTTAAAAAGACTACATATTAA
Organism: Bettongia penicillata ogilbyi; assembly: GCA_023548195.1. Taxonomy (NCBI): domain Eukaryota; kingdom Metazoa; phylum Chordata; class Mammalia; order Diprotodontia; family Potoroidae; genus Bettongia; species Bettongia penicillata. The sequence goes on from JAJHZJ010000024.1 coordinate 2,852,208, forward strand.
ACTTAATGATATAATACAAAACTTCCCGAAGTAAAAAAAAAAAAAAACAAACAGCAACCCAAAATCTGGGTCCCATACTATTTACTATATTTATCAATGAACGTCAGAGCACAGCTAGTAGACTCAGCAGCTATACACAGCAGGGTCACCGACACTTCAAATTCTAACTCAACTTACAAATCAGAGAAATGGTCCCTGAAGAAAGGGGTGAGGGAGAGGGGGAAGGAGAGGCAGGGTCCACTTTTGTTTACCAAAGAAAAGCAAAAAACAGTCAAACTAAGATTTGCTGGTTTGTTTGGTTTTTTTTAATGGTCCTAACAGATGGAACACAAGGAGGTACTGCTGGCACACATCGAGAAAAAGAGAATAAGCCAGTCTGATTACTAAAGTAATCCAAGCTACAACCTACCCAACAAACAGGCACTCATGGAGATTTTGATTAAAGATGGACCCACAGTCTCCTGAAGCAGCTTATTTCATTTTTGGAGACCTCTAACTGTTAGAAGCATGAATTTGCCTCTATCCAAGAACGGAAAGCAAATCTAATAGCCAGAGAGTCAGGACAGATTTTGCACGAGCTCGGCTGGGCCTTTACAAAGTCTTTAGAACAGTGCGTCACATTTTTAAAGAACTATGAACTATTTGAGGAGGACTCCTAGAAAAGCAGCTATAGAAAAGTAGAGAAGGTTAAAAAACAGGACCCAGGAGAACAGGCTTAAAGAATTCAAACCAGACCAAAATAAATAAATAAATAATTTTAAACTGTCGGAGCACACAAAGGTTCATCAGAAGGCAGGCACGACTTGGTCTTTCAGCCCCAGAGACACCAAAACAGAGAAAATGGGCCTTACTTGCCAACATAGCCTAAACAAAAGGAATAATTTTATGGCAGCAAATGGAACTCCATTTTAGAACAGGTTTACCATAGAAGTGGTAGGGTATGCAAGACAAAAAAACCTGAAGTATCTTCAGTATTTAACACTAGGGGTAGGGGTAGAAGGGAGAGCGGGGTTGCATTCTTTCTATTCACAAGTAGTAGACTAAGGACATGAGGCACACCTCCAATGTGACATATTGGGCTGATGAATTGGTTATTCTTTCCCTCTTTCTTTTTTACTCTTGGTTACAAGGTTTGGCTCACTGGGCAGTGGAGGTGGGAGGGCTATAAAGAACTGAAGGCGATGCTTTTGACAGAGAGCTGATAGACCTCATGATGTTTAATGAGCTATATATTTTTTGGAAATGGTCAATACAGGAATTTGTTTTGCTTGACTATGCATAACTATTATAAGAGTTTTCTCTTCTTTTTTTCCCCAAAGGGGCTGAGAATGGAATGAAGAGAAAATAGATTTTTGTACAATGGAAAAAACAACATGATTATAAAAAAGGGATGTAGGTACGCTTAAAACCAAAAGCTGCCCATAACAATGAAACATTTAAAAATAAAGCATCAGAGGGATTAGAAGAGACAATCTGCTCTCTTTGAGAAGGTTGAAAAGGAGAGAATTATATAGAAACTTCAAAGGCAAAAAAGATGCTTTCCCATTTTGAAAAAGGACAGTATACATTTTAAAGAATTAGAGATATAATTAACGTGAAAGAAATGCAGAAAAATAGAAGTTTTAGAAGTAATAATTAACATGTTAAGTGGCCTTCAATGGACCTGTTGCCACAGTATATTTACAGCTAATATGGGTCTCTCTGTTGCCACTAGCATCATGAATGTTTTTAATTCTTATTAAAAGATCACAGGATCATAGATTTGTATCTGGAAAAGACCTTAAATATCCTCTAGTTCAACACCAGAGAGGGTAAGTGATTTGTCTATTCACACAGAACCAGGATTAAAATGGAAGAAAGGATAGGGGAAAAAAACAAGCATTTATTAAATGCCTAATGTTTCAATAAATGAGTAAATATTTATATATTTATATATAGACATATATATCATATATATATATATATATATATATATATATATATATATATATATATATATATATATATATATATATATATATATAACATAGACCTGTCTATATGTGACAGGTACTGTGCTAAGTGCTGGGCATATATAAAAGAAGGCAAAATTCAGAGCCTGCCCTCAAGAAGCTTAAATCTAATGGAGCAGCTTATACCAGGTACTGTGCTAAATGCTTTACAAATATTATCTCACTTCATCTTCACAACATCCCTAGGAAGTAGGTGCTATGATTATCCCCATTTAGAGGTCAAATGATTTGTCCAGGGTCACACAGGGTGTAAGGGTGGATTTGAACTTAGGTCTCTCTGACTCCAGACCTGATATTCTATCCACTGTACCATCTAGCTTGCTGCCTGGGATTCTCAATCCACTGTCCACTGCAACATGATGCCTGTGGTGTTCCCAGATTGGCAGCCACAAACCATAATCAAGAGAAAACTGGTATCATAGAGATGAGTTTTTGCAGTGGCAGGAAACTCAGGATTTATTGAAAGGATTAACCAAAAACACCAACATTTAATTTCCAGTCCTTCAGTTTCAAATGAACTTTTTGAAGGTATGTGATTTCTGCAAACATACTTTTATAAGGAAAAAAATTGTATCATTTCTGACCTGCAGTCATTTGTTAAGTTTTATTGTTTATACCAATGGTGTCAAACTCAGGTGGAAATAGGGACCACTAAATTATATGACAGGATCCCTGCAGTACACATACTGACTTAGAAAACCATATATGTTTACATATTTCTTTTTTATTACTACATCAATACATTAAAATCAGATAGGAACTACATTTTAAGATGGTTTGGGCCACACTTGGAAGTGTTTGACATGTTAAGACACCTCTGGTTTACACCATAGCCATTTGCCAATATAGTCCCCATAAATAAATCTCTCCTTTGTAACAAAGAAAAGCAGTTTAGCAAAAGCAACCAAAATTTCGACTTCAATGGATAGTGCATGTATTACTCTATATCTATAGTTCCCCACCTATGGAAGAAAATGAAAGATTGTTTTATATTTTGTCAAGTGCCTTTCACTTTTCATTTTAATACATAATTTTATGTTTTTCAATTTCACGTAAAAACAATTATAATTCATGTTTTAAAATTTGAATTTGAAATTCTCTCTTTCCCCATCCCATTCCTTGAGAAGGCAAGCAACTTGATGTAAGTTATACATATGCAGTCATGCAATATATAGTTCCATATTAGGTTGTGAAAGAAAACAGAGAGCAAAAAAAAGAAAAAGAAAAAGTTAAGAAAAATGTTCAATCTGCATTCAGCTTCCATCAGTTCTTTCTCTGGGTGCAGATAGCATTTTTCATCATAAGTCCTTCACAGTCTTGGATCTCTGTATTGCAAAGAATAACTAAAACATTCACAGTTGAGCATTATATAATGTTGCTGTCATTATATGCAATTTTCTCCTGGTTCTGCTAACTTCATTCAGCATCAGCTCACGTGAGTCTTATAGCACAATAGTATTCCATCACAATCACATACCACAACTTGTTCAGCCATTCCCCAACTGATAGACATCCTCTCAATTTTCAATTCTTTCCTACCACAAAAAGAGCTGCTTTAAATAATTTTTATATAGAGGTTCTTTTCCTTTTCCTTTGATCTCTTTGGGATACAGACCTAGAAGTGACATTGCTAAGTCAAGGGGTATACACAATTTTACATCTCTTTGGGCAGAGTTCAGAATTACTCTCCAGAATGGTTGGATCTGTTCACAATTCCACTAATAATGTATTAGTGTTCCAATTTTCCCACATCCCTTCCAACATTTTTCATTTCCTTTTCTGTCATATTAGCCAATCTGATAAATGTACAGTGGCACCCCAGAGTTATTTTAATTTGCATTTCTCTAATCAATAGTGATTTAGAGTATTTTTATATGACTATAGATAGCTTTGATTTCTTCTTTTGAAAAGTGCCTATTCATATCCTTTGATCATTTATCATTTGAAGAATGGCTTGTATTCTTAGAAATGTGATTGAGTTCTTTATATATTTGAGAAATGAGGGAATCTTGCTATACTATAAAATTTTCCCCCAGTTTTCTGCATTCCTTCTAATATGAACTGCATTGGTTTTGTTTGTGCAAAAAACTTTTTAATTTAATGTAATCAAAATTATCCACTTTATATTCTATTGGGCTCTCTATCTCGTTTGGTCAGAAGTTCTTCCTTTATCCATAGATCTAGCAGGTAAACTGTCCTATATTCCCCTAATTTGCTTATGGTATTTATGTCTAAATCATGTAGTCCACTGTGCTGTTTCTTTTTTATGGGTAAGTTCATCCCATTCACATTCACAGTTACTATTACTGTGGATGTTCTTCCATCCTACTTTTTTCCCCTGTATAGTCTTCTCACTCTCCTTTCAGCTCGTTCCTCTTCGAAACTTTTGCTGCTAATTGCCTCCCTCAACCCACCCTCCTGCCAGTGCATCTCTCTTATCCCTTATTCTTGGATATCCCATCATAGTCAACTCACGCCCCTGCCTTCTGTCTATGTATACTCCTTCTAACTGCCCTAATAATGATCAAGTTCTCAGGAGTTACAAGTATCATCTTCCCCAAATGTAAACAGTTTAATCTTACTGAATCCCTCATGATTTCTCTTCTCTGTTTACCTTTCTGTGGTTCTCTTGAGTCTTGTATTTGCAAGTCACATTGCCTAATCAGCTCTGATCTTTTCATCAGGAATCCTTGAAAGTCCTCAATTTCATTTCATTAATTGTCCTTATTTTACTCTGAAGGATTATACTCAGTTTTTATGGGTGGGTGATTCTTGGTTGTAATCTTAGCCCTTCAGAATATCATATTCCCAACCTTCTGATCCTTTAATGTATAAGCTGCTAAATCTGCCTTATCCTGATTGTGGCACCATGATATTTGATAATAGGTAATTTTTAAAAGCCTTTAAGTCTAGAAAGCATTTATTCCAATTTATTTGGAATAACTGCCCTAAACATCATATAACCACACAAACCTCAAAGTATTTTTTTTTATTTTAATGAGGATGAAAACAGAAACCATGTCTACCATCTGGAATATTTTTGTTTGCTTTAAAAGCCAACAGTAAACTAGAAAACACTTTCCTTTCCCAGTACCAGAATTCTAAGATTCTTCCTCAAAAGTTCTTTCTGAGACTTATAATAATAAAACCTCACCTATCCAGATAATGTCCATTGTCTATCCATCAGTAACCACACGGTATATCCTCTATCAGACTAGTTAAGAAAATACCTGAAGACTTCACACAATGATAGTTGGCAGAAAAGATCTCACATACTCAATCCTAAGGGGGAAAAGTAGAAGTAAAGATGGGGAAGTGTATAAACTGGAACTTACAAGGGAGAGGAATATCTAGAGATTCTACAAATTAAAATGATGGCATAAAAGATATAGGCACAAAAATACAGATCAAAGAGCTGGATATTTTCCACTTTCTATTTTATTCCCATCTTAACAAAGCATTAAGGTACTGAAATATCTCTAGGGTAATATAAAACCGAAAGAAAAGACCGATTCTCCATATTTATGAGAGATTTATAGGAACATATTTCCTCAAACATCAACTTTTCCAATATATTTTCTATAATCTGCTGTTACCAGAGTTTGCCTCTTTTTTTCCTTTCCTTTTTTGCAGCTATTCTGGGACTTTCATTTAACTCCCAGGAAGATCCCAGCTGTAATTCTCAAAGAAAGTCCAAAAAAATCAAAGCCACGCAAAAAAAAAAAAAAAAGGTATAATAAGAGGAGATAACATCGGCAGGTTCAGAGGATCACAGACTGCTGCTGGAAGGGTCATCTAATCCAACCCTCTCATTTCCTAGACATGGAAACTGAGGCCCAGAGGGGAAAAGATTTGCCCAAAGCCATACAGGTCCGAAGCCACATGAATTGTAGCTCATGCAAGCTCTAGGTCTCCTTATCCCAACTCCAACTCTCACAGATAATGCACTGGGTCTCCAAAGTCTGGCAGCTCCATCTCCTTCTCGGGGTTTGAGGAGGTACCTCGAGGAGTCAGGGATGCTTCTCTAGAGTCAGCTCAAGTACCCATGGGTGTTTCTACAACCCACCACAAAGACTGCCAGAGAAGAATCAATTGAGTTTTTACCAAGGTGATATCATAGGAAGAAATAATGCAAGTACACCCTTTTCCCACAGGTATATAGAGCATCCAGGAAAAAGTGAGCTCTTAGCTCTTAGAAACCAAAGTGGAAAAGGGGTCACTCATAGATCCTGATTGCTGGAAGTCATTTTCTCCCATTTGTGGGATGCTCAAATTCTCCTCAGGCACAGTGGAATTTCTTTGCTGGGTTCTTTTTGTTGATGGCTCCCAGGACACATAATGCCATAACCCTATTCCATTTTCAGGATCCTTTGGTGCCCCCAATGTCCTCCTCTGGTTAAAATTAGGCAGGGAAAGAGATCTGGTCAAGGAAGTTCTCTACCTCCGTGAAACTCCTCCTTAGGAAAGTGCTGGAAAGCTCTATTTTCTCCAATTTCTATCTATTGAGCTATAAAAGCTTTATTTGAACATCAAGTTTTCCAATATATTTTCTGTATTCTGTTCTTACCAGTCTTTGTCTCTTTTTATCCTTTCCTTTTTTGTAGCTATTCTGCAAATATGCAAATAAATATAATAGGTGGAATTCCATTCAACCTACCTTACTGCTTTATAAAAGACCCACAGTGCAGAATGAAATTCCTAGCCAATTGGAACAAAACTTTTATCTGGTATCATTTGGGAAGGGGCGTGGTGATGGAGAATAAGCATTTATATAGCACCAACTATATGCCATGCAACTGTGCTCTGCAGTTTACAAACCTTATTACTGTGTTGCCCCTCACAACCCTGAAAGGAGGTGCTGTTGTTATCTTCATTTTACAGTTGAGGAATCTGAAGCAATTAGTAACTAAGTGACTTACCCATGGTAAGTGTCTGAGGCCAAATCTCAACTGGAGTCTTTTTGACTCCCGACCTAATGCACTGTGCTACACAGCTGCCTCGTCCTTTATTTCACCGGATTGCTTTCAAGGACTTTCCATGCTTAGTGTAAGGCTCATGCTGAAACTGATTGAGCATTTTTCACCTGCTCCTAGAAAGGGTGGGTTGAGTAAATGATTCACCTCATCCTTACACACACACACTTCATTTAGAATATCTAGGACCTACAAAACTTGTATGAACTGATGCTAAGAGAACATTATACACAATAACAGTCACATTGTGAAAAGATTTTGATAGACTTAACTTGTCTCAGCAATGCAAGGTTCTAAGGCAACTCCAAAAGAGTCATGATGGAAAACACTATCCACATCCAGAAAAAGAACTATGGAGTCGGAATGGAGAATGGAGCAGACTACTTGTTCCCTCTTTTTGTTTTGTTTTGCTTTTTCCTTCCTGTGATTCTTCCCATTCAAATTCTTTTTTACAACACGACTAATGTGAAAATATGTTTAATAAGAATGTATACGTAAAGCCTGTATCAGATGGCACGTCGTCTTGGGGAGAGGGAATGGAGGGAGGCAGAGAAAATTTAAAACTTAAAAGTTTTTGGCAGTGAATATTGAAACTAAAAATAAATAAATTTAAAAAAAGAGACTGGGGCCTGACATTTCAGGGTGTAAGGCAACTATCTATAGTGAGGAAACTCTATCAAAAAGCTAGCATGTGTCTGAAGTGAGGCTTGATCTCAGGTTTTCCTGGCTTTGAGGATGGCTCTCTACCCACTGAGACATACTGTCTCTCTAACACACATATATACATACATACGCACACAGCATAATTTCATTGGGTATTACTTTTATAAGCTATTTCCACCACACCATACTTCAGTAAAACTAGAAAACAGGCAGGAGGCAGATTTGGGGGTTTTCTTGGACCGGTCTCTTGATTTCATGGGCATGAAGAAAATCCTTCTACCACCAATGCAAGACAGCATCATCTCTTCAGCTGCAGTTATAGATTTGTCTGGAGGTAGCTAAGGCCACAAAGACTCTATTATGCACAAGGGGTAGGAATTAAGGCTGGGTCTTCCTGAGATGTTTCACCTGCTCCACTGCACTGCCTTTAAGCCCTACTTGTAGAGGGCTTTAAATGCCAGACGGAGGATTCTGTCTTTATATCAGATACAATGGGAAGCTGTTAGGCTTCCTACATCAGGGTTATGCTTCCTACCTGAGTATAAGTATTCTTTCCTTTCCTCTCCAACCCCCCAGTCCTGGAACCACGAACCACAATCAAATCAAGTCTATCATTCATTAATGGGATGTATTAATCTACTTCTCGATGGCCCCACCTGACATCCCTGGAACTTTGCAGGTCCAAGCCCTCCTCACTGGCTGTTCCACTATGGGCACTGTTTCCCACAGAGGATCTTGAGGGCAAGGACTGTTGCTCTTATACTTTTATTCCCAGCATTTGGTACCATGTTTGGCATGTAGTAAGTTCTTAATCAATACTTGTATTTTCATTCATTCATTTAAGTATGCTTGGGCGTAAAAGATAGTTGCTTTGATTCCTTATCCATATTTTTTCCCCAGACCCAAATATCCTAATGTGATGTACTGTCACATCTAAAAAACTAGATCATTTTTTAAAAATTAAGTATATAAGTAAATATACAAACACAGACACAGACAGATATAACATCTGATTTGATATACCATGATTATGGTTATGTGATTTGACATAACATGATTCCCAAATGTTTCTATCCTCTGCTATTTTTAGTTAAACTGTCCTGAAATGTGAAATCTTGGGACAAAACTCTCTATTATAAGCTCCTGTTAATAAGCTTTCCGGGCCTATAGATATGCAGAACTCCCATGAAAACCAGCTTTATCTTTATACCTGAGACCTCCATCACACAAACTTGAAAAAGAGGATTTCTCTCTCTATAAAAAGAAATCTTAAACCACTGAAAAATAACTGTTTCTTTTCTAAACACTAGGCTGTTAGAATGTTCAAAGGCAGACCTGAAAAAAAAATTATATAACTGAGAACCTAAGATTTGGGCACAGATTTCATATAATGGTTTTATATGCTCAAAATAATAGCATAAAACAAGAAAAAAAGGGAGACCTATCTAAAGAGATCATCTAATTACCTCCTCTTTTATCCCTCTTTATCATCATAAATAAAACACATTTCTTTCAATAAGGAGAAAATTATTAGAACAAATCCTGCTATGGAGATTTCTATCCCTGTCCTCAGAAGCTTATATTCTAATTGGAAGATTAAAAACTTTTCATGAGCAAATAAATGCAAAGTGATTTCAGAAAGTGGAGAGTACTAACAGCTCGGAAAACCAGAAAAGTCTTTATAAAGGATGTGGTACCTGAGTTGAGTCTCGAAGGAAGCTATGAATTATATAAAGCAGCGATAAGGAGGGAATGTCTTCCAATAATAGATGGGAGTCAGTGCAAAGTCATCAAAGTAGGAGACAGGATATAACACACGAAAAACAACAAATGGGCTAATATAGCTGAAATATAGATTGTTTAAAGGGACTGATATGGAATAAGTTTTTCCAGTATGCCACGTTATGATTCAGCTCTCCTAAATCTAAAATGAACAAAGTTTCAAAATAAGTTCTTTGTCCTTGGAGACTTTGTCAAAAGAGGGACACTTAACACGGCCCAAATGGAATTCGTTATTTTCCCCCATAATGGTCCCTTCCTCCTAACGTCCCTGTTACTGCCAAGAGAACTACTCTCTTCCCTAGTCACCCAACCCCACAAGCTTGGGGTCATCTTCAATTTCTCTCTCTCACCCCAGTTGCTACCAGTCTTGTTGCTTCAATATTCTTAACATTTCTCATATACCTCCTCATCTCTCTACCCACACAGTTACAACACCCAGCATAGGGTTCCAACTGGGGAAAAGCCCTAAAATACAGTAATAAGTGAAAAGCCATAAAAATGTATACTTTGTGAAAGGTGCAAGCCTGTACTTGGTGACCTGTTTACAAATCATAACTTAGATACTAAATCATAACTTAGATACGAAGTCAAAACTTAAGATACTATGACCTATGAAAACCAAAACAAGAATATTGTGAAAAGGACATGATCAACATACAAGCTTATGTTTGGGCGTAACATGGACTTAATTCCCAAGCTCAATACTAAGCAGTGGTGATGTACTCTCTAGCACCTCCTGCCTTTGTCTGTTCTCCATAATTACCACTGGGATTTGGGGGCTCTTCGGCGGGGATTCACAAAACTGTCTGGCTGCCACCCCTGACTGCAGATTGCCCCTGTTTTTAAGTATTCATAATAACTGATTAGACTACTACCTATAATCAGTCTAGAGCTCCTTGGCCCCTTTCTTTGGTATCAAAAGAACACCCCATTGTTATGGGGGAGGTACACAGCTCCCCAGCCAGGGGAATTCCAGATCTTACACTTAGTTCAAGCCCTCATCACCTTCTGCCTGAAGTGATGCAATAGCCTTCTAAATTATATTCTACTTGGAAGATAAAAAGTAATTTCAAGAAGTGGAGTGTACTATATCAGGAAAGATTTGTATAGGATGAGCTAAGCCTCCAAAGAAGCTATGAATTATACAAAGCAGCAGTAAGGAGAAAATGTCTTCCAATGGGAGTCAGTGATACACACACACACACACACACACACACACACAGACAAACACACACACACACACACACACACCCCTTACCTCCCCACTCAAAGAACTCCTGTGGGTCCAGTCACTTCCAGGATCAAATTTTAAAATACTTTCTTTGGCTATAAGTACTCTACAGTCTGCCTGCAAATAGCCTGCACTTGTAGTTCCTAAAAAATGACACTCCATCTCCCTTTCTCATGCCTGGAATACTCTTCCCCATCTTTTCTTGGCTTCCCTGGCTTCCTTCAAGAATCAGCTTAAACTCTACCTTCTGTAGAACATCCTTCCAGGTTCCCGTAGCTGCAAAGGTCAACCCTTTTCAGGTCATCTTCCACTTACTTTACATGTAGTATTTGTATAGACCAAGTTGTTTACAAGATGTCTCCCATTACAATGGGAGCTCCTTAACGAGCTGACTGTGTTTCTGCCTGTCTTTGTATTTCTAACAATTAGCATGTTGGCATGCATTTGAGAAGCAATGTTTAAAATACTTGTCCATTGATCAAAAATGCATCTGCTGTACAGGAGAATTCATTGTGAACAAACCAAAAAAGTGTTTCCTCTATGGAATATGGAAAGAATTTTGTTATAACAAAATTCTTGTTATAATGTCATTATCGTAATGGCATTCAGCTTTTGCTCTTTTTTTCATGATAGTATTTCTCACACATAACTCAAAAGAATTGCAACCAGGCAAATGTAATCTAATTAAAGACAATAACTAGGTCTTTGTTGAGTGGACTCACTAGCTGCTGCCAGCACTAGCCAAGGGACAGCTCACTCAGCCCTGAGTAGGCTAGAACTCTGCACAGCCTCTTGTTAGATCCAAACTAAACATATCAAAACTCTATTCTACAAAATCTGCTTATCATGTGCAATTCCATCTAAAGGTGAAGCTTTTTCAAATATTGGGAACAGCTGAAGAGGAGGAAGTCTCATGCCCTCAATTATAACTAATAGTGGAAGAGTAAAAAATACATTTGAGGTCAGACTACTACAGCTAACCTCAAGCTTGAGACCAATAAAATCTTATTACACCTAAATTCTCAATGCTCAATAATTCCCTGGCCTAGTTTTTTTCCTCCTTAAACACCAACATATCACATAGTCATTTTTAGCTATAAGAAAAATAGTTAGCAATAATGCCCTGGATAATTCCCCAGGCCTCCCTCAAACTACCCCAAAGATCTGACTTCTATATAGTCATGAAGAGCAGCGCGGCTTCTGTGTTCAGTCTGTTGTGAGCTTTTTTTGGTTGGAGTATATGAAGAAAATGTCACTTCATACAGATATGTACGAAAGGGGAGAAGTATTTAAAGAGGCAACTAATTTCTTAATTTTATTATAGAAATAGTTCTTACTTTGCATATCCCCTAAAAGGGTCTTGGGGAACCTCATATACTTTGGAGACTGCTAATCTATTCTAAACAACTCATTTTACAGAGGAGGAAACTGAGTCCTGGAGATGCTAACTCACTTGAGATAGCACAAAAGATTACTTCTATATCTAGATATCTTTGGACAATTTCATTAACTTCCCAGAGTCCAAGAACCCTCAACTATACAATGAGAGGTTTGGAAAAGATGCATTCCTGAGTTTTTTCTAATTCCAGATCTATGATCCTATGACTATTTTACCTAAGTCCTTCAAATACTAGAAGACAGACAGCTGGAAGACAGAATGATGTAGTAGATAGGGGACTGGGCTTGGAGTCAGGAAGGACCAGGTTCAAATCCCTACTCAGACATTTGCTGGGTATGTGATCAAAGACATTGTTATTGTTAGGACCAAATGAGATAAGGATACATAAAGCACTTTGCAAATCTTAAAGCACTGGATAAATGTTAATTGCAATTATTATGATCCATCATACCTCTCTGCCCCAACTCAACTCTTTCCTTCTTCAAGCAAACATGTCTACTTTGGTCAATTATTCCTGATATGGCAAGATCTCCAGTCATTCACCATCCTAATCACCTCCTTGTTAATATCAGTCCTAATCAATATGGAGCTCATTAGGTTCTAGGCGTAATAGGCAGTATAAATAGAAAAAGACAAACTTATATGCTAATACTTTTTCAATCGTTTTCTGTTATCTCCTGAATAAATATTATACCTCACACACTGCCCTTTGCCTATAACATCACCACCAGCCCCGACTGGGCCCAGGTAATTCCTTCCTAACTTTCAAGGTCAAGGTCCATTAGAGTCTCCTACAAGAAGTTCCCCTCTACCCATCTGCCTAGTTAGAAGTATTCTTTCCCTCTTTCCTCTAGATCCTTATAAAGCTTTCTCTATACCCTTCAGCACATTCTCCCTTACTATGATAGCTATTTATGTGCACAGGATGAGAGAGAGAAAGAAAAAGAGACAGTAACAGAAACAAAGAATCTATGAAGCATTTACCACATGCTAGACCTCCTGGTTAAGTGCTGGGGAGACAGATACAAAGAAAGAAGGCAGCCTCTGCCCTCTAGATTAGATTCTAATAAAGGAAGACAACACATAAATAATTAGGAGGGGGTGGATCAAGGTACAAAGTCACTGGAGAAATGCAGAGAGGAGAATCGTGGTTGAAGGGATGCCTAGCTATGACTCTCAGGTATGAAGTTCACCAGTCAGAAGAGCAAAGCTTCAGAGCAGATGTTCCTCCAGGGTTGGGAAAGAGTTGGTAAGAAGGAGGAAGCAAAGTTTTGAGTGAATTGAGGCATGGTTGGAGCACTTCCTGAAAAAATAGTTGAAAAGTCATTAAATTACATTATCAAAAAATTATTTTGCTGAATTACAGAAAATAATAACAACTCATTTGGAAAAGCAGAAGGTCAAGAATATTAAAGAAACTAATGGAAAAAATGTAAAGGAAGGGGGTTTAGCAGTACCAGATATTAAACTATATTATAAGCAGTAATTATTGAAACTATTTGGTACTGGCTAAGAAACAGAAATGGAGATTGATAAAACAGAGTAGACATACAATTTACAGCAGCAAATAAATATAGTAATCTTGTATTTGATAAGCATAAAGACTTAAGATTTGGGAATAAGAATTCATTAGTTGGTAAAAATTGAAATCATAGGATGTAGAGCTAAAACAGTCTTAAAATATACTCTCTCCCCCCTACCCAAGCTCCACTCCTGTCAGCTCCATGAGTGGGACCTATATCTTATCATCTTTGTATCCCTCATGATACTAATGGATTACAATGCCTTGCATGCAGCATTGCTCACTAAATGTTTGAATGAAACATTGAAATTCATTTCTAAAATTTGTTTTCATGTAAATTTTTAAGGTATAGTTAAGAAAATGGGTCTCGCAAAGGTACATTTAGGGTGCCCAGTTCCAGAATCTTGGCATGATACTAAGTTTTGATTGGGAAATACTAGCTCTCCATCAAGAGGGAACGGCAGGCAGTCCTCATCTCTAATAATTTGTCTCTTTCAGTTCCCCATTTTTAGATCACTTCTTTGACTTTTTTCCTTTTCAGCTAGTTTGGAACTGATTCTTTTCTTGCTCCAACTCCAAGCTTCTTTTCGCCATCTGTTTCCCAGCCTTCAAGTTCTCAAGCTCTATCCAAATCATGGGAATCATCGTTATAGGATGAGAAGAAAACTTAGTGACCACCTAATCCAGTCTTCTCCCTCCTCCCTCATTTTACAAATAAGGAAACTGAGACCCGGAAACCTTGACCTTGGACAAGGAATAAATAACAGAGCCACGATATGAACCTAGGTCTTCTGCCTTCACATCCATCCATTACTGGTAGCCATCTCCCTTCATTTGGCAAGTAAGTTAAATAAAGCCTCTTCACGAATCTTTTGGTCTCCAAGCAATTAGCCCCTGGGGCTGAGGAGGTGTCAACTGCTCACCTACCCCCAGCACAAAGCAAGGGCAGTGGCACTGTTAGAAAATGTGGCTTTTCAATATTAAGAGGAAGAGGGAAAAGATGAGAATAAGGCTTCTTTTCTTCTCCAATAAGCACCTATTAAGCACCTATTATTTCCAAGATATTGTGCTAAGCCCTTTACAAGTATTATCTCATTCCATCCTCCCAACAACCCTGCGAAGTAGGCACTTTTAATTATCCCCATTTTACAGCTGAGGAAATTGAGGCAAAGAAGAATTAAATGACCTGCCCAGAGACACCAACCAGTGAGTGTCTGAAGTGGAATCTGAACTGGCATATTCCTGACTCCAGATCCAGTGCTCTATCCACTGAACCATCTAGCTGCCTTTAAGCAAAACAAGATCTGTCCTATTTAACCATTTCTGCTAATCAAGTTCTGTGATATCTCCAAGTACCCTTTTAATATGTGCATGACCCAATGTGGCACTTCATTATAGTCTTTTGTAATTTTCTTCATTTTTCAATGTGTGTGTGTAAATCTTGTCTTCCCAGGAAAACTGTCAGTTCACTGGGCCCAAGACTTATTCCTCTCATATCCTAGACCCAGAGTTGGGACTCAGTAAAATGCTTATTTACTTAATGAGAAAATTAAGAGGAAAAAGGAATTCTGGGTGAAAACATTAGAATGAACAATATGTAAAACTCGCATTTACATTTTTAACAGGCAGAAAAAAACTTGTCACGGACAATAGAGTTACCTCACTGAGAACAGTCTGATAACCGACTCTTCAGAGATAAGAGCAGAATTTTTAATAAGAAGAACAGAAGTTAGAAAAATATGCAGAATACAATTAAAAAGATATGACCCGAAATTATCTAAATAAGCTATTAAAAATAAAAATGAGAGACAAACAACAAAAAGACAAATATGTCAACTATCTAAACTTCATCCAGAATTCAAATCAATGTAATTTAAATTAATTGCTATGAGATCAAGAGTCCAGAAGGGGCTTCATTTGAATGCAGAGAGATGGCTACCAAACGCCACACCAGGTTGGAACACACACTGATTTGGTAAATCTTATGAAGAAAGGGAGAGAATGAAGATGGAAATGCAGTCAGATGAACCAAGCATCTACAGCGGTGATTCATGCTAGATGAAATAAAGCTGTGGGAGCATTGAGCCATTAATTTACAAGGCACCTATAGAAGGGGATTATACCAGAGTCCTTGGGTGGGTAAATCTCAGACTTTACTAATTAAGAAAAAGCAACCAAGAAAACATCAAAAACTACCAACCTAAATGTCAATTCTCTGATCTATATAAAAATCTTTATTTTAGATAAATTAAGACACCCTGGGTGACAGTATTAGTTAGAAACAAGCAGGCTTCCTAATATAAATCTAAAATGCCCCTTCTTTACCATCTTACATGTGGAAGATGTAGAGAACAGAAGATTCCATTGGCTTTTGTTTGACTACAAAAAAGCATAGCCTTACCTGTACGCAGAGGAATATAAATTCTGATCAATGAAACCTTGCAAGATATCCTGGAATGTACAGGCTAGATTTCCTTTTTCTCTTCCCTACTTATTTATTCTATCACTAAAAAAAAAAAAACTAGGAAAATTGACTCTTTTGTCTCATGTAGTTTCATTTAAGGCTTCTTGAAATGCAGACTCGTAAATCCAGGCTTTGATAAAATTCATTGGGATTCAATGGGGGCTACTTGACCAAGTCTCAAACCCAAATCCCTCTGGCTCTCACTGACTGGTCAACAACAGGTCCCAGCCCATGATTGGCTTGGTCATTGTTTGGGTTTGGATGGCTTGGAATGAGTATAAATAGCAATTGTTTCTGTGTTGACCAGAAAACCTCCAGGTGTTTCCCTCTCAGATTGATTTTTTTTTCCACTAAAGAAGCCATTTTTTAGCCTCATTTTTTAACTGCCTTTAATCAAGGAAAGGGCATTGCCTCAGATAAACTGAGACCTGGGAAAGAACTTAGCTTCAAATGGCCAAGGTCTCCCACTGCATCTAAGCCATCTCCAGTCATTCGGATCTATATCTTGCCATTGGACTCAGATGGTTCCAGAGGAGAAAGTGAGGCTGGTGATTTTGCACTGTCCTGCTTCACTTCAATTCAATTTACTTGCAAGTCAAGACATCATCTTCCTGAATGAAACACAAGCAGCAACAAACAAGAAAAAAGTATCTGGTTCAGCAAAATAAATCATCACCTTATGGGCTCTTTGCAGTAAGACACATCAAGATTGTTCAAGATTTGTAATAACAATTCAATTTTTAAAAATATGTGTAACCAGAGACACTGTAATGACACATATCAAGGAAGGCATAAAATAGAGAGATGCTGCCTCTAGGATAGAGAAACAATTCAATGTTCAGGTGGAGAAGGGATTCCCTGGGGTTGGGGCAGTCCTCCAGATGCTCCTGTTTGTAGGTGACATTCTATTGACTAATCAAGACACTACAGAACCTCCTAGAAAAGAACTGTAATAACCCAGTGGAGGTTAGTCTATCCATCTACACAGAAAAGACCAAGTGGATGAAGAACATTGCCCAATTTCAACACGCATATGAATTCACATTCTAGAGCTTGTACGACAGTATATGTGTGTACCACACATATCTATGTGTGGATACATGCATGAGTGTATATATACATACAAATATATACATTTGTTATGCATATACACACAAATATATAATGGAACAGTACAGTTGTTTCAGATTTACAATATATAGATAGCAAACAGGGTCCAGAGCTGCAAAGGATTAGAGTGACTTGGCTTAATACTGGGAAACTGCAAAGTACTTTTACAGACTCCATGCTTCCCATATGAGCAAAGATCCCTCTTTCCAATATAAACATTTTTCAGATATTACAGGTATGGCATTCTGACTACTGCAGAGGACTAAACATGAGCATTACATGGAAAGCAATACAGAGCAATACCATGGGTGTGAGCCGGCTGCAACCTATAACCAAAGAGGATCTCTAAAGGACAGGAGCAAAGAAGATCATCAAAGAATTTTATGAGAGAAAGAAAGGTAATCTGTATTATCAGATGGAAAACTCCACTGGCATCCTCTTATTGTCTTAAGAAAGCAAGGAAGGCCTCGAGCATGCCAAGTATATACTTGGTGAAGAACTTTTTGAAAGACAAGACTGAGAGTTAGACAAGACAGGCAGACATGGATGAGCCGCATTTTCATCTCTGAGTGAACTGAATCAGTGACATAACAGGAGCATCTGAGTATTTATATAGCACTTTTCAGATTTACAACATGCTTTCTCCAAGGCAATCTATGGGGTAAGGGATACAACTATTACTACATCCATATAAGAGATGAGGAAATGGCTCACAGAGGTTCAATATGCTAATTTTTTATTTATTTTTCAGGGGAGAAATGTTTTTAAGGACAGCATGACAGAATTTATTAGCTAAAAGAGACCTTTTGGGTTACTAGGCAAACACCCTCTTTTTAATGATAAGGAAACTGAGAACTAGAGAAGTTTGGTGCTTTACCCAAGGTCACAGAAGTTTTGCCCAAGGTCACAGGATCACAGGATCTGGAGAGTAAAGGGATCTTCAAGGTCAACTAGTTCACTCTTCTCATTTTACAGATGCTGGCACACAGAAACAGAAAACACATGGAGAGGAAAATCGACCATTGTAATCCAATAAGAAGGCAGTCATCTGTGGATGAAAGATTAGGCAACACATCATTCAGAAAATATAGGGGGGAAAATGAGAAGTCAGGTATTAAGTGTTTGCCAGAAAACTACTGTTAGGCTTTGAGAGGGTTTTTTGGACAGTATTTTTTTTAATGTACCAAATGAAAAATAATTCACAACTTTGGAAATGACTAATTTCCAATGAAGAATTTCTCACATTTTATTGTATTTATCTGAGAAATCTCATCACATTAACACAAATAGTAAATGGAGAGACTTTTAGCATGATTTCACTTTGAGGATTTAGGTGGTGGTGGTTTTCATTACTATTGCTACAGAGCATTTTTTACAAGATTTTACACACACACACACACACACACACACACATACAACAGTCAAAACAAACCAAAAAAAAAATCAATCTATCTCTGATTAAAGTGACCCTGGGCTATTGAAAGGCTACGTTACTGAAGCATAGGCTTAAGAAGTTTCTACCAAATGGAAAAGCTTTTGAAGAGTGGAATGAGTTGTCTCTGAAAGTAGTGAGTCATCCCCTTGATGGAGAGGTCTTCAAGCAAAGGGTGGATGGCTGGTCCATTACGTATGTTGTAATGACAATTCTCCTTTGGTATGGTTTGGCATCAGAAGTCCCTTCCCCCTCTGAAATTCTATGTGATTTTGTGTTTTGGTATCAGCTCAGAAGAATTCTTTCCTCTGTTTTCTGAGATCAAATTCGACTAAGACAAGGTGTAACTTTTTTTTTTTGCAACCATTAATGAGAACTGTCTACTGAGGCACGGAATGATTGGACTCTACAGCATAGGGTGGGGAAGGCAGTACGGTATGCCTATTTAAGTGCCAAAGAGTCACAGATTTCCAGTTTGAAGGACCTTTAAAGATTATCTAGTCCAAATTTCTTATTACACAGATGAGAAGCTAAGTGTCTGAGAAGTTAAGAGGGTTGCCCAGGGTCATACAGGGAAAGATTTGCCAGAATTTGAACACTGGGTGTCTAACTCCAAATCCCACATTCCAGTACACAACCTTCAATAGAATACCCCTACACAAGAGCCCTCAAATAGCACAATGCATGTGGGACTTATTGCAATTTCTATTTGGAGGCTCAGGAAAATCTGCACCAGATTCTGCGGTCAGAGTTTTCAAAGGAAGAGAGAAGAAAGAGGAATCTTGAATGTGTAAAAATCTAAATGGCTAATAAAAAAAAAAAGAGATAGGTTTCCCCTGGCTGGAACTGGGTCATTAACCTAGATCAGAGGTTCTCAAACTTCTTGGTCCCAGAATCCCTGAGGACTTCACCCCTCAAAGCATTTGGAAGGGGGCTATTTCCAGGGATTTGCCAGAGTCAGGTCAACCTCTGGCTCATGAAAGTCAGCTGTTAGGTTTTTCAACGTGAGCATTTCCACCTTGGAAATCAGCAGAGGCTACGAATCAGGGCTTGATGTATTGCTCTGCTGACTGTCTAGGCTTAAGCAAATAACAGCAAAAACGTTAATGATGCAGTTACTGGTCAGTCATTTCAGTCATGTCCAACTCTTTGTGACTCCACTTGGGGTTTTCTTGGCAAAGATACTGAAGTACTTTGCCCTTTCCCTCTCCAGCTCACTTTACAGATGAGGAAACTGAGGTAAAGAGGGGTTAATGACTTGCCCAGAATCACACAGCCACCAAGTGTCTGAGGCCAGATGAGAGCTCAGAAAGATGAATCCTTCTGACTCCAGGCCCAGAACTGATATCCACCGTACCAATTAACCTTAAAAGTGTATCTGGAGAGCCAATTGTTAAATATTTACCAGCCTACTGTTGGTTATACCTATAGATATTTACTGTATCAGCAATTAAAACATCTTAGTATTATTATGAAATAGTTTTTATTTCACAGAGTTCCTGCAAGGAACCCAGAGACCTCAGGGGCTCTTCTGATCACATTATAGAACTGCTTCCCTATTAGAACATATACACAATGCCATCTATATGTACATATATATATGCACACATGCATACACACACACAAGCCCCATACTTTCCTTAATCCAAAATACCTCCATACATTGATAGAACTGGCCTCAAGAAGAAATAAAGAAATAGCACTCCCTCCTTTCCTTAGAGAGATGGGGGGCTAAGGAGGTATAATGGTGTATATATGCTGTCTGACACAGTTACTGTATTGGTACGTTTTGTTTCAGTGTTTTGCTTTGCTATTCAGGAAGTTTCACTGGGATATACCCAGAAAAGACAATGGTCTTTTCAAAAAGCATCAGTAAAAATCTAGAAGATAAGAATAAAAACCAAAGTCCCCCATTTTTGTACCTGAGTGTGTGTGAACCTATACAGACCCTTCACTGTTCCCTAATAGTTACTTTTTAAAAACTTGTTGGGTTACTCAGACTGAGTCACCATTACTACTTAGTTACTGTGTCACGTGTCTTTTTCTCATAAGAACAGAATTTAGAAAAAAAGATTTAAGCTTTCTACTTGTCTGGATTCTTAAAAAAAAAAAGTGGAAATTTTCAGTATTAATAAATTATATCCAGCCCATAAAAAAATACACACAAACAGCCCCTACATTTTAGTGTTTAAATTCACAATTAACATAAGGCCCCTTTCATTTCTGCTTAGGGACATGGAATTTGGGTTTACCATTTTTCCTACAAGCAATGAAAGTAAAAGTTGAAACGACATATAAAGTAACTCCAGTGACACAATAAGGATGGTTCGTTGGCTGGCTGGTTGCCAGACCTCCAAAGCGAACCCCCTAAGAGGCTCTCTTCCCTGGGTGGCAGGCCTTAATTTATCTATAAGCCAACAGAAGCATCTGGATAGATTACAGCTCTCTCCTATTATGATTCAGTGCCTCCAGAATTCCTGCCTTCTCCCTGAGTGAGTGGCACACACTGGCATGGTTCAAGGCTAGCTACACTTCCTTAATTAAAACTCTTCTCCCCAAAATTAACATGTGCCTGCCGGAGAGTGGCTGTAAGAAGAAAAAAGAAAGAAGAATGAATGGGGGGGAAAGGCAAAGACACGTGTTCTAAATTTTGTCGCCAAAGAAACATTTATTGCCATTATTCCACCCCACCCCCAGACCCAGCCCGCCTAAATCACTGCTTATGGCAGGCGAGGGTGGGTGGCTGTTATGCTCTGATTCTTCCCTGCGTTAATTATGTTTTTCCAAGGTTGATATCTTATATTTGAAGCATTTTTTAAAAGGGGAATACTTTCTAAATTAGGATTTAGTATTCCCCTTTAAATTGAGATTTACAAAATATTCCCCCTTTTAAAAAATGTTTCAAAAAGAAGATACTAACCCTAGGGTCTTTACTTGAAAGACTTCACACACACACACACACACACACACACACACACAGTTTGTAAATTGTGTGATGCTTAGCAACCTCTGCCCCTCTTTCTGCCACTGTCTCACCATCACTGCAGTAGTAGAAGGGGGAAGGGCGGGAAGGAGGGTAGGGCAGAGAGGAATGCCACACAGGACTGAGAGACATCTTGTATTATTTACTTGGTTCCTGGGTTGTCATGACCAGAGATTTCCTCACCAAGAGACTAGTCCACTGGCGATACATATTTATAGTCTCATTTTTTTCACCTATAAAATGAAAGGCTTCGACTAAATGATCTTTAAGGCCCCTCATTTACTCTCACGTTCTCAGGCTATTAGTCCAAAACCCTTGATAAATAATGGGTTGAGACACATACTGTGCTTTTAGCACATTACACAAAATGGCAGAACTGATCCAGCATGAATATTCCAAATTTCTACAGATTTCCTCTCCTGAAATAGCCATGCAAACATTAACTAATTATTCCTCAAATACCCCCCCAAAATTCAAAGTAAACTGTATTATTCTATTTCATGGATGAAGACACAGCAGAGATTAAACTCACTTAGAGACTCCAGGAAAGAATGTGGTATCTGCGATTACTGAAACACTCAAGGCTTTGACCAAGTCGTTGGCTCTCTCTGGAGTTAAGTACGCTGCCCCTCTGTAAAATGAAAGAGTGGGACTGGGTGATTTAAAAGGCTCTCCAGCCTCCAGCTCTAAAATTCTATATTCCCACTGCCTCTTGTTTTCTGATTCTAAATGCATGAGCTTATAAACCTCAGTTCTCTCTCTTCCCTGGGGTTTTAAGACAGTTCTCTTCTGAATCTTCTCCTGCCTACTCCATTTCTCCTCCATCTCCACCATATTATCACGCATGTCTATCCCTTAATTAATAATGTACAACTAAGGTTCCATAGGGGACCTTCTTATCTTTCTCTACACATTCTCATTTAATGATCTCCTTAGTTCTTATAAGCTTATCTTTCCTTTGCAGAAAATTGCCAGATCTATACATCCAGCCCTAACCTCTCTCTAGAGCTCCAGCTCCCTTCACTACATATTGATATTTGAAACTGGATATTTCATGGGCATCTCAAACACAACATGTCCAAAACACACTCATCTCCCTCCCCTGCCCCCTCCCCCCAACATGTGCTCTCTTGAATTTCTCCATTTCTGTTAAAGGGATCGGCATCCTCAGGTCACTCAGGATTTCAATCTGTGTCATCTTCAACTCCTCTCTCACACAATACATTTGATCCATGGCCAATCGGGAATGTTTCTGCCTCTCAAACTTCTACTGTCCGTGTTGTCTTCTCTCCACTCACAAGGTCATGCTCTCCATTGCTCAACCTGTCAACATCTCTTACTAGCCTGATCTACTGTACGAACCTCTCCACTGGTCTACCTGTCCCAAGTCTCCCCCCACTCAGATCTATCTTCCACATAGTTATCAAAGTGAGTTTTCCAAAGTACACACTTGACCCATGTCATTGCATTCTCTGCTCAAACAATTCTAATGGCTCCCTATTACCAGTAAGAGGAAATATGAATTTCTCTGCCCCACTCTACCTTTCTTGTCTGAGTGAACATTATTCCCCTTCATACATTCCATGATCCAATAAACTGGGTGCAACTGAGCACCTATAACATCCCATGTTCCCTTTCTTCATTTTTGTGCTGGCCATCCTCCACGTCTAGAATGGATTCCATCCTTATCTTTGCTCTCTGAAATTCCTCATCTCAGCCAGAATGAGTTTAAGTATCTATCACCTTCTGCTTTAGGTCCTGCTGTCCTTGTCCCCAGGCTGGTAGTGACACTTCCCGACTCAAGGTTTATCTGCTTTATGCAAGTGTTTTAAGAATCTTTATTATTTGTTCCCTTTAGGCAGGGCCTTTTTTGCCCTTTGAATCTGCAATGCCTGGCATATAGCAGATGATCAATAAATGTATGTCTATTGATTGCAATTCAAAAACATTTATCAACCCTAAATTATGTGTAAGATACTGTACTTTGGGTGGGTGGGTAACAAAAATAAATGAGACTCCATCTTCCTAGGGCGAAGGGAGCATCACAAAATTTTTCACCTAAGGGAAACCAAGAAGTCAAGCAAAACTGGGGTTTGAACCCTGCTTGTGATACATTAGCTAAATGCTCCTGGGCAAGTCACTTTACTCTTCTGAGACTCAGTTTTCTCACCTATAAATCTAGAAGGACAACACTAATACTACCTACTTCACAGACTGATTGGGACAAAAATGACTGTAGTCTTTAGAATTCTGCATCAATATGAGCTAGCAACGTAAATAGAAATAGCAACAAGACTGAATATGTTGGAGAGACTGTGGATATCATTTGGAAGAACTGCCATTTCTGGGGCTTGATATGACAAGCACAATGTCATTACAAAATGGAAAGGAGAAGGAGGAAGGAAAGAATTCCCCTGCAATCACTCAGTCACTTAAGATTAAGTGCTTACTATGTGCCAGGGATTGTGCTAAACTGGAAGATACAAAGAAAGGGATTCTTACTCTCAAGAAATTCACTGACTAACTGTGGAGACAAAATGCAAATAATTATCTATGAATAAGATATAGATGGAGCAGATGGCCAGTAATCTCAGAAACAAAGAATTGTGGGAGTGGGGGTGGGGGGTGGGAAGGATAATACTGGGAAAGCCCTCCAAAGAAGTGGGATTTGAGTTGAGTTTTGAATGAAACCTAATTAGGCAGAAGACAGATGGGAAAGTATGGGGGGCAGGCAATGAGAAAGGACGGAGTCTAAAGATGTTTGGGGACAATAAGGCAGGTATTGCTAGACGGTAAAATATGTGGGAGAAAGTAAAAATGTAAGAAGACCAAAAAGAGAATATGGACAAGGTTGTGAAAGGCTTTGTAAAAATCCAAACAGAGCATTTTCTATTTGATCCCAGAGGGAACAGGGATCCAATGGAACACACTTATTAGGGGAAGGGTGGGGTGAATTGGTCAGTCCTGTCTTTTAGGAAGATCACTTCAGGTGAAGAAGATCCTGGAGGCAAGGAGAGCCACCAGAAGGCAACTGCAATAGTTCAGGCATGAGGTGATGAGGACCTGCACCACAGCAGTAGCTGTGAGTATCCTAAAGGGGATTTACAGGAGAGACTTTCCAAAGGTAACAAGGCTTGGCAACACATTGAACACACAGAGGACGTGTGACAGATAATTTAAGGCTGATTCCGACATTGTGAGCCTGAGCTGCTAGAGGGGGACAGTCTACTCCATAGGAATAAGAAAGTTCAGAAGAGGAAAAGATCTGAGAGGGAAATATAATGAACTGTGTTTTGGACATACTGACTTGAGATTTCTATGAGACTTAGATCTGATTCCAGATGTGTTAAGAGAGGAGCACCTCCACAACAGTGGCATACACCTTTGGCAAGCATAGGTTTGGGTTTTTTTATACATCGCTTTAATGTCAACAAGAAAGTCAAACAAAGTCAGGTCTATTGTTAAAATTTTTAGGGGATTTTTGCTGATCTTAAAATATATACTGAGAGCTATCTTTCTGGAAGGGGAGGCCTTAAATGAGAGGAAGAGAAGTGAGAGGGAGAGCAGAGCTAATAAATAAATGGAAGAACCAGCGGAAAAATAGCCGTAGGTCAACAATCTTAAGAATTTTACGAGGTTTTCAGGAAGACCCAAATGTAATGATACTAATGCGCATCTTATTAATATAAGTTAACACAATAATTATTGCTTCAGTCCCTACAAATGTTATACTTAGTAATCAAGTGTTTCAAATTAAAATTATATCTTTTCTGGTGAAGAACTGGAAGATACTTTAATGGTTTATATCTAACTTTATCTAATTGTAAAGTCATAGGAAACAGATTTAGGGTTAGCATGTTGTAACCCGTCCCCACCCCACCTCCATTCCCCAATTATAGGCCAAGAGCTTTTACATTTCCTGGTATCTCTGGCACTCAGTACAGGACCCGACACACAGTAGGCACTTAATATTTGCTGACTCAATTTGACTCAGCATTAAATTGGACCTTGAAGATAATCTCTTCAAAGAACAATTTTTTTAAAAAGTCTTTTTAAAACATTTTTGTATAAAAAGAAAGTCATTGCATTATTAGATAGCAATCACTCAGAGAATTCAATAATTGGCTTGTAACAGTAAGCCAGATTTGCTGGGCCTTGCAGCTGAGGCAGCTACATGGCACAGAAGACATTCTAGAAGTTCAAATTCAGTCTCAGACAACTTACTAGTGTGACCCTGGGAAAGTTACTTCACCTCTGTTTGCCTCAATTTCTTCATCTGTAAAATGGAAATAATAACAGTATCTACCTCTCAGGACTGCTGTATGGATCAAATGAAATAATATTGTAAAGCACATAGTAATTGGCACATAGTAAGTGTTTATTAATGAATATTTGTTTCCTTTCCTTTGATAGTTGTATAACTATAGAATATAAATTGGAGAAAAGGGACAGCTGCAGGCACAATAAGAAACGAAAGTTAAAAGGGTAAAAGATCAGTTAATGAAATGAGCAGATTGCCCAAGTGACCCGAACTTTGTTTGCAGAATATCTTTTGTTTGCATAATACTATTAAAAAGGGGGCCAACAAAGTCAGTGAGTCCCAAACCATGTACCATGGAACTATACTGTACTGTGAACTACATGGAATGTCCCTGAAGTCACAAGGGAATGAACAAGTCTCCCTTGAACCATGTACAACTTACAAGGGCAGTTGAGAAATGTATCCTTGAATAACATGAGCAAAACAAGTCTGAGGTCTACTAGACCAGTGGCATCAACCTCAAACATAAATGGGGAAGAAATGGAGAACGCTACACAATACATTAGGGTCCTTGCAGGTTGCATACTGACTTAGAAAATCACATATAAAGTTTATCTCTATCATATTATTTTTTTATGTATTTTATTAAAGATTTCCCAGTTACATCTTAATCTGGTTCAATAGTACAAGAGCATTTTGGGCTGTGTATCTGGGACTGTATCCTATGGTCACAGCTCTGTCATGACATGGACTTTCAGAGTCATAGCATCATCCAACTTTACAGCAAGAGAATCATATACACGCCTTGAAGTAAGAGACTTCAGAGCTCCCCCGCCCCAACAGACCTGATGAGTGGTCAGCTAGCCCCTATATGAAGCTCTCTAAAGAGGAAGAACTCACCTCCTTCATCCTGGGTATGAAGTTTTCACCTACATTAAGCCTCATTTTGCCTTCCTGTAACTTTCATTAATTCTGCCCTATAGTGAAGGGGGGAAGGGGAGGGACAGCACAAGGAGAATACAGCTATGATCCCATTAATATGAATGCTGAATCCCTGAAGTGGTCACATGTCTTGGAATTTTCACTAGCTAAAGTTATAATTATGTGAAATATGGCCATTGGTTCTGTCTCAATGGAAATATGCAGTGAGAGTTCCAATAACCTAACTACTTTGGAGAATCATTATTCTCACTAATTTCTACCTAACTATAAATCTAATCCCTCTTCTAAATGGCAGCCCTACAAATACTTAGTTGTTTTGTATCTGTACAACTTCTCTTCACCATTCCCTCCCTGCCCCAGTTCCTTCACATGATTATCTTTTGGCATGACCTCAAGACTCTTCCTGACTCTGGGTATCCTCTCCTGAGCAGTTTATTAACATCCTTCCTAAAATGTGGCACCCAGAACTTTAGATGTGGTGGTACAACGGTAATTTAAGGTTAATAGTGGGTGGGGGAGAAAATTAAAGATCTTCCCCGCCCATTAATAGACCTCAATACCTTTTGTTAATTTCTATTGAGGCACTGGGTCAGAGGGTCCTGACCTCAGCTCTGAAAAGTGTATAAATACTCTGAGGTGAGGTTTTGTTTTGGGATTTACTCATTGGAAGTGTTTGTTTGTCCAGAGGAGACTCTGGGTAACTGCTAAGGAGCCTCCCCAGCTTTGAAAACCCAAATATTGGTGCTTCTCTCGCTCTGGTAACTATGTAATGGTCAGACAGTTGGAAATGTCTGTTGATCTGTGATGTATGTACTGCTTATGGTCAGACAACCGGAAGCCCTGTCTATTGATCTTTATTTCTGTGTATTTTCTCTGAAGTTTAGGGTGCTGACTTTTTCCTGTGAACTAAGTGAATGATATATGTGTTTAATTAAAGTAGATTGCTTTCAAAAGTTGCTTTCCTTTTAGAAAAGAGATTTAAGAACTTGTACAGTAGGCCCTCCTGTGTATGCCGGCCTCTTAGATGTTACAGGTGGACAGCTAAAACAGAAAGGCAGAGAAAAGAAGGGAATTCCTTTTACAAAATGGTAGACCTGGAATTCACACCCAGGAATCTTCTAATTCAATGTTCAGTGTTCCTTCCACAATGCACCAGACTGCTTCCCTGTCAACAGCAAAATTTCAGCTCCTCGCTTTGCCCAACTCGCTAAAGCTATTTTCTTTGTGGTTTCATTTCTTACCGAAGATAAGAGTGTGCCAGAGTGGAAAGGGCACTTGTTTGGGAGTCTAATATCCTGAATTTAAATGCCTCCTGACCCTATCATGTATAACTCATGTGACCTTGGAAGTCCCTTTGACTGTCTAGTCTAGAGTTATCAAACACTTGGCCAGTAACTCTCCTGGACCAGATTAAAATCTAACTGGGAAATATTTAGCAAAACAGATAAAAATACAATACAACATAGATAATGTTAATACATGGTTCTCTAAGGCAAAAAGCACCTGCTGAGATCCTATTATGTATAGTCTAGTGGTCTTCATTTCTATTTCAGTCTGACATTGATTCGATTATTCCTCCCTTTTAGAGGCAAAGAAAAAACAACATTAAAAAGAGCCCACACTATATAACACTGAGAAGTCAGTCTCTCTTTTTCCCATAAATGAAGAGTGACAGAGAGAGACCGGAGGATGAGGGAAGGAAGGAGGGGAGAGAGACAGAGAGATAGACAGAGACAGAGACAGACAGAGACAGAGAAAGACAAAGAGACAGAGAGAGGGAGGGAGGGAGACAGAGACAGAGAGAGACAAAGAGAGAGACAGAGAGAGACAGAGAGAGAGAGACAGAGACAGAGAGACAGAGAAAGAGAGGGAAGGACAGAGACAGAGAGGGAGAGAGAGAGAGAGAGAGAGAGAGAGAGAGAGAGAGAGAGAGAGAGAGAGAGAGAAAGAGCGAACAAGCCATCAAAGGATGGGGGAAGAGAGGCAGAAAGAGGTTAGGTAATGGATTCTTACCAATCCAACACCATTTCTCAGTGCCTCAAATTCCATTACAACCACAGTTCTGTTGATTTGGTACCAAATGCCTCTAAAACGTTCTAACTCAAGAAAAGCATGTTTGTCAAAAGAACATGGAAAGCAATACATTTAAAGGCGAGAGAAAATGTTCTTCCATTTACTTGGGTCAGTGACATATCCATCACACACATACACAAACACCTTACAGAATAAAACATCTCACCATCCCACTTTCACAAGATCAAAGAGCTCCTACCTCAGGGAAATCAAAGCAGTAAGTGCTGAAGTACACTGCCTCCCACCCCCATCTTTCTCTTCTGCCTTGTTCATATGGCCTGGGGGGTGGGGGAGCGAAAGAAGAACTTACAGACTTTTTTTTAATGATTAAAAATTAATTAACTAGTCAGGCTCTTCCCCTTGAGGAAGAATTTTTTTTTAATTCATTAAATAGAATAATTCTATATAATGAAAATGAAAAGGGCCAAGATGTTCAAATTATCTATGCTAAGACAAGGCTATGGAAGTCTTCTTCTTTTTCTGAAGGTTTTAGTTAAGTCCAGGCCAAATAAGAAGAAGCTAAATAACTCATTACAAAGTCAGGAAAAGAAAGTGAATCAAGTATAGACTTAACTTCTAATACACTTTTGGCCTAATTTCACCCGAGGAGCTCAAGGAGGAGGATTTTCGTCAGTGTCTTTGAGAATCCACACTATATGGAAAAGAAAGACACTGCAGTGAAAGGGATTTTAAGAGGCAGAGGAAGGAATTGGGAGGAGGGCATGGGGGAGGGAGGAAATGAGGAAAACAACACATCAACTACTCTTTGGCAAACCACCGCAGCCCCAGAACAAAACCTAACTAGGGCAAGGCTCTAAGAGCACTCCCCAGGGTGTCTAGATTTAGAGAGCAATGAACAATACTTGCATTCTTTTGGCAGAAAGAAATAAAAATTAGTTTAAAAAACTGTGACATGTTTCCTCTTCTCTCCCTCCACACTAGCCATACCAGAATGCCCTGCTTTGCCCATCAATGGCCAGGTCTCCGTCTTCCCATGATTCTGCCTTCTCAAGGAATAGTATCCTGAGATTTCTCACCTCCATAGGGCTCTATATCCAGAGGGCCCTGAAGCCCTCAAGTGAGTTTAACACAGGCTCCTTTCATGTTTTGTGGATTTGGGCCTGGGTGCCACGTTAGTTGAGGGTCTACTTCAGCATAAGATCACAGCCAGCATTAAAATCATTTTCATCAAGAACTGACTCTCCATGTCCTGGTCCCCTACTAATGAGCAATGGAGCATTAAAGAGGAAGAAAGGCTTTTCCTTCCAACAGAATGGATTATAAAACTCCATAGGATCTCTTTCCTAAGCAAAATTGAGATAGATAACTATTTGTACAGAGGTCCCAAAGCAGTCCTGCTTGGAGACGGAAGCCAAGACGACTAAGGGGCTATCAAGCTCTGGGATACTCCAGTCTACATGTCAGAGCAGTAATACTCTCGGCAAAACCTTTATTATAGCAACAATACCAACAAACTTAAAGCTTTCCACCAGCAAAACTGCTCTCCTGCCAGTCTGAGACAAAGACAAGAATTAAAGTTTTCCCTCAATAATGTGCTCTTCTCTAGTACTGTAGCAACTGAAAACAGGGCTTCCATCGTGTTCAGAGAACCCCAGAAAAAGAATTCTCACACAACTTCCAAACAGGACAGACCCTTATGTGTCTAAGGAAACACATTCATTTTTGCAGATGAGGAAACTGAGGCCCAAAGAAGTTAAGGAATTTCCCCAAGGTCAAAGGGGAAATAGAGCAATGAAATTATTACTGAGTAGGAATCAGAGCTCAGGTCTGTCACGCATCTGGACAGCCTGGCACAAGCAAGGACCTCAGTGTCTTCATCTGTACAATAAAGGGGTTGACCTAAGTGACCCCAATATGGCTTTACACCCCTAAGTCTGTCTAAGAGTCAATGACTAAGGGTAAAAACTTGAGGAGAAAGCAATTAAGGTAGCGGCCAGGTCCATGATTTGGTCAACGTCATAATGGTAATTGCCTGCAAGAATATACTAACCCTACCTTTGTACATATTAATTTTGTAGACCAGGAATTTTCCTTTTGTGGTACTTCTCCAACTCTCTCTGCCATCACCTCTCCATAACACTAAGCCATGGGAATTTCTCCAGTATAAAGGGGATCCCCTGAGAGACAGCAGGGTCTATTGCATAGATGCCTGCCTTAGAGAGAGGAAGACCCCTGTTCAGGTATGGCTTCTGACACATACTCACTGTGTTGTCACAGGGAAATAGCTCCCCTGCTTCAACTCTAAAAAACTATTTATTCCATTATATGTGAGTTGCTGATCTATATTTGTAGAAGGTTTTTTCTATACCAGGAGTTCCCTAAATAGATAAAATAATAATAAGATTGATTTAAAAAAAAGGAGGATAGAGATAAAGGGGGAGGGTAGAAACCTTGAATACTTATGCCTATCAAAACTTTGCTGCTTTCTTCCTTCTCTAGATGAAATGTTCTCTATTTAGTAGTAGCAATGGTAGAAGTGGTGAACTGGTGGTACTGGTAGTATTGGTAGCAATATTCATATTAGTAGTAGTGGTGGTGCTAATGGTAGTGAAGAGGAATAAGAAAAGGAAGAGGGTGGTGGTAGTGATATATTAATTATATAATTAATTAACTTAAGAAAAATAATAAATTAAGTTAGCTAGGTGGCACAATGGATAGAATACCAGAACTGGAGCCAAGAAAACTTGAGTTCAAATGTGCCCTCAAACAGTAACTGTGATACAGGGCTTAACCTCTGTTTGCCTCAGTTTTCTCATCTGCAAAATGGGGTCATAATAGCACCTACCTCCCAGAATCAAATGAGATAATGATTATAAAGTACTTAGCACAGTGCCTGGATCACAGCCAATGTTAGCTACTATTAATAATATATTAGTATACTTAATAATGATATAATCAAAAGAAAGAGCTGAAATGTAACTTAATCAGTAGATTCCACCAACAGCAACCATCACCCATTCATTAAGCAGACCAGGCAGTCTGCTGGGTGCTAGGCAAGACAAAGGCAACACAAAAGTGACTGCTGTCAAGGAGTTAACAGTCTATCAGAGGAAACGATATGTACATAAATTTAGACACAAAAAATATACTGAGTAAATACAATGAAGGGATTAGAAACAGATTCATGTCCAAGATGGCCTGGAAGGCAGCTGGACTGCAGAGCTGGAGAGGATATGTAACAATGTAACAACACAGAACAATGTAACTATAATAAAGATGTTGGGGAGAGGGTAGGGGAAGGATGCAGAAATAGATGTGATTTCTTGAGGACCATGACATCAGGAAGGTGATGCCATGACATGCAAGTGAACTGGACTTAAGTGAGGAAGGTTGTGCAAAGTCACCTGTCTCACTTTCTCCTCCAGAGTCCTCTGGACCCAGTGGCCAGATGTGGATCAGGAGATGGCTCTGATGCAGTAGGAGACCTTGGTTTTTTTTAAGCTACGGTCTTCAACAGGTCTCAGTTTGGCAGAGGCAACAATCATTCAGGGGATTAAGACTAGGTGAAAAATGAGGCAGAAAATGACCTCTTTGCCTAGTCAAAAAAAATCAGTCCGGAAGGGGAAGACCCTCAGAGTTTCCACCCAAAACAGAAACAGTTGCTATTCATATTCACTGAGGCAATGGGGCCCAAACAATGCTCAAGAGGGGCTTGGGTGAGAGAATTTGAGAGCAAGACATTTCCTCTACACTCAGATGACATCAGTTCTTTATCTGGAGGTGGACAGCATTTTTCATCTGACTCCTTTGGGATTATCTTGGATCGCAGTATTGCTGAGAACAGCTAAATGATTGATAATTGTTAATTCTGCACTATTGCTGTTACTGTGTATAATGTTCTCCCCCTTCTTCTCACTTCTCTCTACGTCAGTTCATAGGAGTCTTCCCAAATTTTTCTGAAGCCTTTCTCTTTATCATTTCTTCACAGCACAATAGTATACCATCACAATCATGTACCATCACTTGTTTAACCATTCCCCAACTGATGGGTATCCCTTCAATCTCCAATTCCAAGCCAATACAAATAGCCTGAAAATTTTTAAAGCAGATTTCACACTAAAAAAAAAGTCTGGACCCCTTCTTAACTTGTTAATTCTATAAGCATGAAATCTGGTATATTGAGTTTACTTCAAAGGAGATAAAACTGTTCCACAGGTCAACTCCAAAGGGAATGCTGCCCAAAGCAATCTGCCCACAAAGAATGAAGGACCAACATTCTGTGCAATCTAAAGAGCTGTTTTTACCAACAGCATCAGTCCCATACTTGAAAGACTTGGTAATACAATGAATAGAAAGAGTGTCAAATGTTGAATTACAGGATCAAGGTTCAAATCCATTTTTGCTACACACTGCCTTGGGGACATACAAATCTATGGTGGGCCTGAAGTTGGCAGATCAGCATTCGAATCCAGCTGCATGCACTTGTACAAGTCATGTAACCTGTCTGCCTCAGTTTTCTCATCCACCAAATGGGAATAACAATGGTACCTGCCTTCCAGGGTTGTTGTGAGGATGGAGTAAGATGATATTTGTAAAGTTCTTAGCACAGTGCCTGGCACACAGGAAGTGCTTAATAAATGCTTCTCTAGTTATGTGATGTCAGGCAAGTCATTTAGCCAAAGTTCCTCACCTGTGAAGTGAAAGCTAGACCTGACCACCTTCTTGGTCTAAGTCTATAAAGTCAGGGGGCAATGAAAAGGCCTGGGTTTAATTCCAGAGTGCCACTTATTACTTGTGACCTTCAACAAGTCACTTGCCATCTCTGGGTCTCCGTTTCCTCCTCTGTCAAATTAGGGGCTTAGACTAGGAAACTGAGGCATGAGTCTGAGATCCTTTCCAGCTCTAAAGGTAAGACACTTTGATGATAGGGGGAGGAGGCTGGGGAAGAAAGTTCCAGAGGCTAGGGGCAAAGTACCAATAACATAAAAGAACTGGAGGACTTTTTAAAGCACATACCACAAAATAGGAATCACAATTTGTGTGTGTGCCCTCGAGTATGCACACACGCACACAAACACACAATTTTTTTTTTAGGAATAAGTATATAACAAGGTAGATTTGGAAGTATGGTAGCCAAGCATTCATTATAAACTTACAAAGAGATTATTTTTCCAGTTTCCAGGCTTGAACCTAGTCTCTGGGGTTAGCTGACCAGAGCCTCTTAACTTACATATTTGTGAGTAAGAACCCACATAACTGCATGGCCTAGTCCAAGTTTGGGGGGAAAGAGGAACTGACAAATGTTATATATTTATTCCCTTACTCAGGCTTACTGTTTTTATCGGATATTTTATTGGATACAAGCTTTTCATAACATATCCAAATTCAGTACTTCAGCCCTAGTAAGGAGATGTTAAAAACTACCAAGAGACACATATTCATCAAAATACTGACCCTGAATACTTTACTTTTAGCCCTACATGCAACTGATCAATAAGGCATGAAATTATAGTCTATAAATTTAAATATTTATATATAAAAATGCTCACATACAGCTTAAATGATCAAAGACACATTGCTTCTGTTTTATTTCTAAATTTATGAATGAGTGTGAAAAACACTTAGGGAGGTTGTTAGTTACGTTTTTGCTGTTAATCGAGAATAACATGATCATGTTATTGACACCTTTTAAAAAGAAAGGTTGGGGTGGGGGTGGGGTGGGGCTAATTGATTTAGTTTAACGTGGAGTCACTGTTGACTACTCTAGGGAGCCAAAAATTCAGTGAGTTAAAATCCACCCAAGTCTTCTATCCTCTAACCTGCACCTCTATTTATGGTCCACATGCATGGTATGAGATACCTTGCTTAATGTTTCACTAAATCTAGGTAAATCATGTCTATAGCAGTTCCTGGATGTATCCACATGGTAAACCAGTTAGAAAAGGAAATGAGATCACTCTGGCAGGACCAGGTCTTAATGAAGCCATCTGGATTCTTTTTCCCCTTTTTAGCTTTCTCTCTTTTTCTAAATTTTTACTATCCATTCCTTAAGCCAGCAAGTCCCAAACTTTCTGGCCTCAAGGCCCTTTTATGTTCCTAAAAAGTACTGAGCATACTAAAGAGCTTTTTTTACAGGGGCTATATCAATTTTTACCATATTAGAAATTAAAACAGAAAAATACAAAATATGTATTATTTCAAAAGAACAATAATAAACCATTATATATTAACATGAATATTGTAATTAAATTAGGGAGAAGAATGGCATTGTTTTACATATTTTTTCGAATTTCTATTATCTGGCTTAAAAGAAGGAAGCTAAATTCTCATATCTGCTTCTATGTTCATTCTGTTGTATTGTTGCTTTGGTTGGAGTATATGAAGAAAATCTTCTGTTGTTCAGTCATTTCCATAATGTCTAACTCTTTGTGACTCCATTTGGAGTTTTCTTGGCAAAGACAATGGAGTGTTTTGCCATTTTCTTCTCCAATCCACTTTACAGATGAGGAAACTGAGGCAGATAAGGTCAAATGCCTTGCCCAGGGTCACATAGCTAGTGCCTGAGGCCTGATCTGAACTCAGGTCTTCTTGATTCCAGACCTAGTGCTCTACTCACTATGCCACCTCAATGCCTAAGAAAATCTGGTCTCACACAAATATGAATTTGGAAAAGGGAGAAGTATTTTAATAGGCAAACAACATTTTGGCATTATGAAAATCTGTGAACTCCCTGAACTGTCTCAGGGACCCCCAGGGGTCCATGGAGCACACTTTTAGTACTGCTGCTTTAAGCAACAGATTCTGGAATTTTGGCCCAAGTCAAAAGCAACTCACTCATTTGGCCAGTGAGGAACCTCAGATCCTGAGAGGTAAAGCGATGGAGGTGGAGTGTCACAAAAGCACAGAGCTGGAAAGGACTTCAGAGGTCACCTAAGCCAACCTGTACCTGAAAAAGGAACCTCTCTGTACCACATTCCCAGCAAGGGACCATCCAGCATCTCCTGGAGGATCTCTAGAGATAAAGAAGCAAAATACTTGGAGAAGTTGTTAGCTATGTTCTTATTGTTAATCCAGAACAACATGATCATTTATTTCATGTGAGTATATTGGACACCTTTTAAAAAGGAAGATTTTTGTAGGCAGCCTATTTATTTCACTTTGGTTATAGGAGCTACACCTCTGGGTTTTTCTCTACATGGAATGAAAAGCTTGTCTCTCCACAGTTTCTACCAGTGTTCTCAGTTCTGCCCTCTGGGATCAAGCAGAATAAATGTAATCCCTCTTCTACTTGACAGCCTTTCTAATACAGAACTGAACACAATACAGCAGATGGATTCAGACAAGAATAGGGGGCAAGTGGCACTGTCATCTTCCTCAGCCTGTCTAGATGTAATGGAAGGAATGCTAGGGTTCAAACCCAAGTTGTGTCCAGTGCTCCTTCCACAAAATCATATGACAGGAAGGAAGGAAGGAAGGAAGGAAGGAAGGAAGGAAGGAAGGAAGGAAGGAAGGAAGGAAGGAAGGAAGGAAGGAAGGAAGGAAGGAAGGAAGGAAGGGAGAAGGGAGAAAGGGAGGGAGGGAGGGAGGAAGGAGAAAGGGAAAAAGGGGAGGAAGGGAGGAAATCATTTATTAAGTACCTACTATATGCCAGGCACTATGTTGAGAATTTTATAATTATCTCAGTTGATCCTCACAACAACCCCAAGAGGTAAGTGCTATTATTATATCTATTTTACAATTAAGGAAACTGAGGCAAATATGTTAAACAACATGTCCAGGGTCATATCTACTAAGTTCTGAGGGCAAACTTGAACCCAAATCTTCTCAATTCCAGGCCTAACACTCTATCCCTTGTGCCAAATAGCTGCCTCAAAAGGGCACAGAAAGACTATGTACACACATACACATACACACACACACAGACACACATACACACACATACACACATCCACATACACACAAACATTGACACACACACAAACACACATCCACACAGACACGCACGCACGCACGCACACACAGACACACACGCACAAACACACACAGACACACATGCACAAACACACACACACACACACACACACACACACACACACACACACACACACACACACACACACACACACCCTTCCTCAGAGAAGGCACGAAACTAAAGCAAGATCAAGAGCAGTCTATTCCTCCTCTAGTGGACAGTACTTCCTATGGGAAGCGTTACATTCCTATTCCACAGATCTCAAACTGGCCCCGATCTTGCTAGGAAAATGAGGACCCTTGATTTCAACACGACAACAAGGGCAGCTGAGGCATGTGGGTGAGAAGGGATGCCTGTACTCCAAGGCCTATAAAGCAAGACTGTATTAAGATTGGACTTCCCTCCTTTCCTAGGAGAGGGTGAGTATGTAAGGGCACAGAATATCAAACATGCTATCAGACATGGTCCAAATGTTAGTTGCTTTTCCTTAGCTGTTTCCTTTGTTTTCTTTCACTGCCTGGGGATTCTTGAGGGGAGGAAGAAGGGAGGGAAGGCAAAATATTCAGAACTGACTCAAGCAAAATTTTAAAAAATCAACAAGATGACAATTTTAAAAAATTACACTTTGAAGACTAAGGCTTTAAGATGCTGACTGGTATAAAGGCTAACAAGTTGTAGTTTTAGTCAACTAGCGTTAGCTAGCCTGAAATTCTTACACAGTATGAAATGCTTTCTTTTCCATGTGTTAGGGAAAAAGAAAAGGCACGAAACTTTCTGGCAAAATACAGGCAAGAGTGTAAGGTCATAAATTTAAGGCTGGAAGGGACCTGAGAGGTCATCTAATCCAATATTGGCATTTTACAGATGAGAAAACGGAGGCCACAGAGGAAAAGTGACTTGTCCAATGTCACACAGGAAACAAAGCAGTCAGTAAACTCTCAAGTCCTCTGACTTTCAGGTGTAAAATTCTTCCCACTAAAGAATAACACTGTTCTACTGCCTGATGATCAGCTGAGAATGTCTTAGCCATTCCCATCAATACAGTGAAACAAGACAAGTCTGAAGGACTCAAAATGAAAAATGCTATCCACCTCCAAAGGAAGAACTGATGGAGTCTGAATGCAGATGGAAGCAAGCTTTTTTTAACTTTATTTTTCCTGTGATTTTTTTTTTTGCTCTTTTGCAACATGACTAATATGGAAATATGTTCTATATGACTATACATATATAATCAATATCAAAGTGCTTGTCTTCTCAAAGAGGGGAAGGAGTGGAGGAAATTTGGAAGTCAACTATAAAAACCAAACGTTAAAAGTTGTTTTTGAGACAAAATAAAATAAAAACATTCTTTAAAAGAAAAAAAGAATAACATTGCTCAGCCATTGCAAACACTCCACGACTAGAAATATTCATGGCTTTGTGTCTGTGGATGTCCTTTCCAGAGAGTGAGACTTGATCTTCAAGAATAACTTTCATTTTTATTCCCCAGATTTCTTTGGGTTGAGATCCATACTTGGTGAGGCTGCAGCGGAGGAAGGAGTGGGAAAGGACTGAAAAAACAAAAAAGTGGATGGGACAAAGCGAGAAAGACTTGAAACATCTAGAATGGCAGACTGGATTAATCAAGCATCACTCAGCCCTTCCCCAAAATAACTGGACCACCTTCTTCTCTCCTGGTGATGAATGAATCTTCCCTGATAAAAATAATACATGGGAATATGAACAAAAGGAAAGCATTATGGTATAATAGAAAATGTCATTAGACTGAGAGCCAGGACCCCTAATCCCACCCTGCCCCAGATCTGCTAGTAATTCCCTGTGAGACTGACCCTGGACAAGTCACTTAATTTCTCTATGCCTCAGTTTTCTCATCAATAAAATGAGGGAATTGGCTCAGCTACTCACTACAATACAATACTCTTCTGTTCTAAAATTCCATAATTCAAGAAACTTGTCACCACTAATGAAAACCCAGGAGCCAGACAGCCAACATATAGCAACCATTAAGTGGATAGACAGATAGATAGATAGACAGACAGACAGACAGACAGACAGACAGACAGACAGACAGACAGATAGATAGATAGATAGATAGATAGATAGATAGATAGATAGATAGATAGATAGATAGTTGCAGGCACTTGTGGGGGGGGAGGGTTAATAAAAAGGACAAAACCACAATGCCTGCCCTCAAGAAGTCTATATGGTGTATATATAAGTATATATGGGTAGACGGGGAAATATGATAAAAATGACAATCTTACCTAAACTAATTTATTTATTCAATGCTATTCCAATTAAATTACCAAAAAAAATTTTTTACTGAATTAGGAAAATAATTTAAAAATTCATTTGGAAAAAACAAAAAGTCAAGTATATCAAAGGAAATAATGAAAAAAAATGTAAAAGAAGAAGGTTTAGCAGTAATTATCCAAACTACCTGGTACTGGCTAAGAAATACAAAGGTAAATCATTGGAGTAGCTATACAACTTACAGCAGCAAATAAGCATAATAACCTTATATTTGACAAGTGTAAAGACTCAAGGTTTGAAGATAAGAATTCATCATTTGGGAAAAATTGTTGGGAAAACTTGAAAGCAGTATGGCAGAAATTGGGCATACACCAAAATCTTATACCATTTACCAAGATAGGGTCAAAATGGATACGTGACCTAGATGTAAAGAGAGATTTTACAAGAAAACGAGAACACAAAACATATTCCTTATCAGATTTATGGATAGATACACAATTATAAATAAACAAGAAATAGAGAGCAAAATTAGGCATACAATGGATAATTTCAGTTACATTATATTAAAAAGGTTTTGTATAAATAGAGCAAATGTAGCCAAAATCATAAGGAAAGCAGAAAATTGGGCAAAAAAAACCCTTATAGACTGTTTATCAGATAAAGGTCTCATATCTAAAACACATAAAGAACTGTCAAGTCTATAAGAATATGAGTCATTCCCCAACTAAAAAATGGTCAAAAGATATAAATAGACAGTTTGCTGATGAAGAAATCAAAATAATTTAGTCATGTAAAAATATTCTAAATCATTATTGATTAGAGAAATGCAAATTAAAACAAACAAGGTATCATTTCACACCTATCAGATTGGCTAAAATGAAGGGGAAAATGACAAATGCTGGAGGAAATGTGGAAAAATTGGGACACTAATCCATTGTTGGTGGAATTGTGAATTGATCTAACCATTTTGAAGAATAATCTGGAATTATGCCCAAAGTGTTATTAAACTACCCATACCCTTTGATCCAGCAATGCCACTACTTGGTCTATTTGTAAAGGTAATTAGGGAAAAAGGAAAAGAATCTGTATGTTTTAAAATGTTTACAGCAGCTCTCTTTGTGGTGACAAAGAACTAGAAATTTGCCAGGATGTCCATCAACTGGGTAATGGCTAAACAAGTTGTGGTATATGACAGGAATATTACTGTGCTGTAAGAAATGATGAGCTCAATGATTTACAAAAACATGGACAGACACATGAAATAATGTAGAGTATAATGAGCAGAATCTCACAGGAATAGTAATACTGTTTTAAGAACAACTGTGAATGAATAAGTTATTTTGACTATTATAAATACCTAAATTAACTATAGAGGACATATGATGAAAGATGCTACCTGCAGACAAAGAACTGATAAATGGAAGTATGTATAGAATAATTTTACACATATATATGTGTATATATATATATGGGTGTGTGTGTATATATGTGTGTGTGTGTATACACCTTTTTGTGTCTAATGGTAGCATCCTAGGGCAGAGAGGGAAGAAAGAAAAGAAATATACATGATAATTTTGTTGCATATTTGTAAGGACTAGCAAGTTGTGCATAGCAGATTTGCAATTTCATGTGAAATCCACTTTTTTCATTGTATTATGTTATGGAAATGCTTCTTTTATTGCATAAATTAAAAATACAACTTAATAAGGAAAAGGAGAAATCTATATTCTAATTCAGAAGATAACAGTAAATCCAAGACAATTCCAAGGAACACATGATGGAAAATTCTCACTATATCTGGAAAAAGAACTATGGAGTCTGAATGCAGATGAAAGCATGCTATTTTCATTTTTTTTGGTTTTTAATTTTTTTGAGTGGTTTTTCCCTTTGTTCTGAGTCTTCTTTCACAACATGACTCATGTGGAAATATTTTTTAACATGATTGTACATGTGTAGTCTATATCAGACAGCTTGCTGTCTTGAGGAGGGAAGAGAGGGAGAGAGGAAAATTTGGAGCTCAAAATCTTACAAAGATGAATGTTGAAAACTATCTTTACATGTTATTGGAAAAAATAAATACAATTAAGTAGAAAATTAAAAACAAAAAACAAAACCAAAAAAAGGAGACAACAATATATATAGTCAAAGTGGAAAGTAATCTTATTCAATAAAAGGTAAGCTCCTTGAAGGCAGGAATGTTTTTTCAAGCTGTCTTCCTATCCTTCTCAACTCTATAGAGCTGGCTCTTCCATCTCACTACAAGAAGGTATAGCCTATGATCCCTAAGGTTCCACAGCACCTGTTTTATCAGTGTTTGAGCACCAAACTCCACCCTCTTTCCAGGCAGATACAGCTGCCAGACGCCCTGGAACAGCTCTGACAAAGGACAAAGCCCTGTGGAAAATGACAACCTGCCCGGAACTCATTTCTCATTAACGAACATACTTCTACCCTGTCACACCCATCCTGTCCCAGTGATTCTGAACCTAGGGTTGTCACTGTTCAAACTTTCCTCTTCATCTTCCACTGCTCAATCCCTGATTCCCACTCCCCTCGATC
Source organism: Bettongia penicillata ogilbyi (assembly GCA_023548195.1). Lineage (NCBI taxonomy): Eukaryota > Metazoa > Chordata > Mammalia > Diprotodontia > Potoroidae > Bettongia > Bettongia penicillata. The sequence goes on from JAJHZJ010000024.1 coordinate 2,893,800, forward strand.
CAACCCTCCCCCAACCTCCCACTCTAAAACTATCCAAAACTTCCAATGCCTATGAGCTCACTGAGAGCAAAGACCACATTTTGTCTTTTCTTGTATTCTCAAAATTCAGCATGATGCCTAGCACATAAAATAGGTGCCTCATAAATGTTAGTGGGACAGCTAGGTAGCACATTGCATAGAGCAAATCTGACCTCAGACTTTCTAGCTGTGTGACCCTGAGCAAGTCATTTGACCCTGCTTGACTCCATTTCCTCATCAGTAAAATAATCTGGAGAGAGAAATGGTAAACCACTCTAGTATCTTTGCCAAGAAAACCCCAAATGGTCACCAAGAATCAGACATGGCTGAAAAACAACTGAATGACAATAAAAGTAAACACTAGCTGAACATCCACAGCACCGAGCATTACGCCTTTCCCATGTTCAATGAGTCCATGTTGGGTTAGGCAATCAACGCACAAACCAGCAAGGAGTCACGGTGACACAGGCAAGGCCTCAACCTTCGTCCCATTTCCATTTTGCATATTAAAATGTTAAAACTGAAATCCAGTGTCTTCTCATCTTTAGCCTTTCTCCTAGTTTGACATCAACTTTGCTTTGGCTTTAATCACTCTATGATCTAACTGAACACGACCAGCTGATTGTGAATTTACTATGTGTAACCAATTCTTTCTCTCTCTTAAGATAAATTTCATTCTTACGATATGATAGAATTTACAGCTGGAACAGACCTGAGAGAGCATCTGATCCAAACCTTGGTTATACTGTTGAAGAACCTTGAGGCCTCCAGAGGTTAAATCTAAGGTCACACAATAAACAGCCAATGTGGATCAAATCCACATTCTTCAATCCTAAACCCAATATTCTTCTCTCTATACTGTCTTCACTTTGGTCACCTCTGTTCTTGGGAAACATATAGAAGCAGGTATTAGTACTAGTAGTACATAGAAAGACCTAGTGACCCTGGGTAAGTCACTTGACCCCATTTGCCTCAGGTTCTCATCTGTAAAATGAGATGGAGAAGAAAATGCCAAACCACTCCAGTATCTTTGCCAAGAAAACTCCAAATGGGATCACAAAGGGTCATCATGACTGAAACAACTTGAGCAAAAAAGAAAGCCTAGTGGGATCGTAGATTTAGAATTGTGTATATAAAAAAGATCCCCCAAGTTATCAGCGTAGCGCACAGTGCATAAGAGACATACAGAAAACACAACGGTCCCCTCAGAGATTTTCAGTCTCCCTATGGAGTTTGTAGTCTAGTGTGAAGTTCATTCAGTTCAGTCTTTTTTCAGCCATATCTGACTCTTCAAGATCTCATTTGGAGTTTTCCTGGCAAAGATACTGAAGTGATTAGCCATTTCCTTCTCCAGTTCATTTTACAGAAGAGAAAACTAAGACAAATGGGATTAAGTGGCTTGCCCAAAATCACAGAACTAGTAAGTGTCCAAGGCCACATTTGAACTCAGCCAAGATTCATCTTTCTGATGCCAGAGACAGCACTTTATCCACTGCGCCACCTAGGGGCTAGTTATGCAGTCCTAATCAATAGTATTCTGATAAAACAAACTATTCTGATTTCAGAAGACCTGCAGAGAAACGGGATGGAGAAAGGGCTGTGCTCTTCAAAAAAAAAGTGAAACTTACATCATGACACTTTACATTAAAGCTCCCCCTTTCATTAGAAGCAGATCATTATGTTATTTGGCTCTTATTTGCCAAAAAGGACACTCTGCTAAAACACTTTCTAGGAAACTGGACAAACAACCCACACAAGAAAATATCTAGAACTGATAAGTAAAGGAAGGATCCAAGAAAGACTGTCATGAAAGAAATGATTTACAGTCTATCTGCTGTCTGACACAGCTATTTGACAAGATCACTATGCTACCAGATGAGAGGAATCGTATGGATATCTTTTGATAAAGTATCTCATACGGCTTTTTGTGGAGAAGATGGAGAGCTATGGCTTAGAGAATAATTCAATCAGATGGTCTCAGAACAGGGTGGATAGCTGGACTGAGATTAGCTGTTAAGATTTAAATGTGACCATGGCAGGGGTCTCCAGCTGCCTTTGCTCTTACTCACATGCTTCTGAAAGAAGGTGGAGGAAAAATGACAAAATCCTGACAAGTGGAACACGAAAAACTTATGTTAAACAACCTCAAGTGGGCCCTCATTTAGGCAAGGCAAGCCTTTTATGTCTCCCAAATCAACCCACCATCCCACTCACCATAGTGGCTTTTCCAAAACTTTTCATCCCTCCTGAAATCTCCCAAGTTCTCATTTCCCCTACCCTCTCAGCTGGGAACTGAGCTTCATATTTCACTGAAAACACTGAGTCCATTCATGAAAAATAACTTCCTGTCCCCTCAACTCTCATCACTCAAATGTCTTCCCCTTCCCCTTCTTGTCAATGCTAACCTCTCTACATTGCACAAGTGATCCCATTCCATTCTGTCTTCTCCAACAGAATTCCCTCTCTATCATGTCTACTCTCACCAATGTTCAATCTCTCAGTTTACGAGTAACCTGGTTTACTGCTTTGCTGGATGAGGAAACGTTTTTTGCAAAATTTGTCTTGCAGAACAAACAAAAATTCACAGTATGAACATCATGTTTGGACTCGAACAGCTCGTGAAGGGATGGCGCTCAACTAGGGCAATGGTTTGGGTTTTTGCTTTAATCACTTTTTTAAAAGTACAATTCCAAATCAAAGCAGCTATCTTTTAAAAGTTCCACCCCCCCCGAAAAAAAACGTGAAAAACAAGTGTCATTAGATAGATTCCTAGTCAGAAGAGAACATAAAGAAAAAAATTAGTGAGTCAAAACGTGAAAGTGATTGTAAAAAACAAAAACCAAGTGAAGACAGTAGTGTTAGTTTTACTTTTAGTGAAAGTGGCGTAAGAGAGAACACTCCGGATAGTGAAATCCCCGATGTTCTCCTAGAAGGAGATTCTCCTTCCAAGAAATAACCCTTCCTCCTCCCTCTTCTAAAAGGTAAAGTGCAGGTTAATTTATTTTATTTTGGTTTATATTGCATGCTAATCATTGCTATCCTATTTCAGGCGCATGAGGGACAAAAAACTTACTTAAAATTATAAATAATTATTTTATATGAATATTTTGGGGACGTGGTGCCAGTCATCTGACTTTACATTATTTCCCATGGGAAAATTCACTTTGCAATATAAACAAATTGCATGACCAACAGAATCTCAGAACAAATTAAATTCATAAACCAAGGTTCTACTGTAAGTACATGTCTCTCCCATCCTCAAACAATCCATTTGCTTTATCCATCCATTCCCACTAGGTATCATCCTAGATCTTTCCTCCTTTTTGTAGCTAAACTCCTTGAGAAGGACATCTACGATCCTTATCCCTATTTCCATTCCTCTCAATCTTTTAACTCTGCAAGCCTCACTTCCAACCTCATCGTTCCACTCAAAATGCTCTCTTCAAAGTGACCAACCATTGATTAGCTGCCAGAATTTAAGGATTGCCCCCTCTGCAGCCTCTGACACATCCATCATCTTCTCCTCTGTGCAGTCAGTTTTCAAGTTCTGTCATTTCTACTTTCTTAACATCTCTCATGTAGACTCCCTTTACTTCCTTTGATGCCTCATCCCCTCATATTTTTAACTACTTCAACAGCCTGCTGGTTGGACTCCTTGCCTCTAGTTCTTCCAAATCCAATCCATCCTCCACTTGACCATCAGTTTACCTTCCTTAAGCTCAGGTGTGACCATGGCACCCCACCCTCTTCTCCCTATTCAATAACCTCTAATGGTTCCTTATTCCCAAGATCAAATATAAAATCCTCCAGCATTCAAATTACTTCATAACCAGATTCCCTCCTACCTTTCCAATCTTCTTGTGCCTTACTTGCTTCCATGTGCTCTGTGATCCAGCAACTCTGGCCCCCTTCCTGTTCCTCACACAAGACAATCCATCCCATGATTCCATGAATTTTCACTAGCTGTCCCCCATGCCTAGAATGCTCTCCTTCCTTCTCTCTGGTTCCTGGCCTCCCTGACTTCCTTCAAGTCCCAGCTACAATGTCCTCTTTTACAAGAAGCCCTTTCCAATACCTCTGAATGCTGGAGTCATCTGCAGTGTATCCTGTATTCAGCATGTTTGTATACTGTCTCTCTCATTAGACTATAAACTCCTTTAGAGCAGGAACCCTTTTTGGCTTTCTCAGTATCCCCAGTGCTTAGCACAGACACATAGTAGGTGTTTCATAAACATTTATTGACTGACTGCCCTAGGGCTCTATGCTTGATCTGGGACTGGACATGTCTTATCAGATAAAGACTCCGAGGGCATGCTCATCAAACCTTTAGATGACATAAACTGGGAGGGATAGCTTACAGAGTAGATGACAGATTCAGAATTCCAAAGGATGTTGACAGGCAAGAGCATTGAGATGAATCTGGTAAGGTAAAATTTAATATAACAAGAGTAATAGCTAGAGTTTGTGCAGTGCTTTAAAGTTTTCAAAGTATATTATGCCTCCTCTGCTCTGAGCAATAACCCTCAGTGGTGATATTATTATCTTTGTTTTACAGTTGAGGAAGTTGAGGCAGAGGGAGGTTGAGTGGTTTATCCAAGGTCACAAAGTGGTAAGTGAATGAGATTAGATACTACCACTAAAAATAAAGAGCCAACATTTATATAGCACTTTCTATGTGTCAGGTACCATGCTAAGCACTTTATAATTTCATTTGATTCTCACAACAACTCTAGGAAGCAGGTGCTGTTATTATTACCATTTAACAGATAGAGAAATTGAGGCAAACAGAGGTTTGCCTGAGGAACACAGAACTGTATTCAGTTCTAGATGTCACTATTTAAGAATGATATTGACAAGCTAGAAACTGCCTGTCAATAAGCATTTATTAAGTACGACAAGTGTCAGGCACTAGACCAAGCACTGGAGTACAAAAAAGGACAAAAGGTAATCCTTGCTTTCAAGGAAATAATCTAATGAGGGAGACAAGAAGCAAATAAATGTGTACCAAGAAGCTACATCCAGGATTACTAGGAAATAACCAACAGAGGGAAGGAAGCAGAATTAAAAGAGATTAGGAAAGGCTTCCTGTACAATGTGAGATTCAGTTGGAACTTGGAAGTAGGAGAAGCCAGGAAGTGGAGATGAGGAAAAAGAGCATTCTGTACATGAGGGTCAGCTAGAGAAAAAGAGCTGAGAGACAGGAAAGAGAAAGGAGACCACAGGAGAGAAACCAGGATGGTACAAGGTCTTGAGTTATAAGACAAGAATATATCTGCCTGTGAGTATCTGAAGAGTTGCCATACTGGAGGAGCCCCTAGCACAGTGCCTCGCACAGAGCAGGTGTTTAATAAATGTTGACTAAATGATTGATTGACCGGAGGAGGAAGGACTAACTTGTTATTTGTCCCCCAAATACAGAACCAGGAAAAAGCTGCAAAGAGAAAAATCTGAGGCTCAATTTTAGGAAAACATCTTAACAATTAGAGCTTTCCAAAAGGTAAATAGGTTTCCAAGAGAGATGATGGGTGCCCCTCCTCAGAGGTCCAAAAAGAAAGTAAGGCCAAGCACCTGTGTTAGGCTTATTAAAATGTGGACTTCTATTATGGGGTGGACAGGACTAGATGGCATTCATGCGCCCTCCAACTCTCAGTTTCTGTCCATCTGTGAGTCTATTCCCTAAAGTGATGCGTATCTGCAGATTTTTTTTTAAGTGGCAAAAACCGAACCAAGAGGTAGATTTCAACTATCATCAAGAAACCATGATATATCCAAATCATTAATCATAAAAGAAATGCAAGTCAAAACTGTGAAGTTCCCACCTCACAGCCTTCAGACAGACAGAGATAACAGAAAATGAAAACGCTAATTGTTTGGATGTAGAAGGACGGGCTCACTAGGATGTGAAACTGATCCAACTGTTTCGGACAGCAATTTGGAACCATAGCCAAAAAAGTCTTGTCTATAAGGAATTATGATTCTGTATAATCTACTGTTATTGGGCATATTCTCCTAGAGATCAAAGAAAAAGGAAAAGGAACCATACATACAAAAATATTTATAGTAGCTCCTTTTGTGGTGGAAAAGAATTGGAATTTGAGGGGATGTCCATCAGTTGGGGGAACAGCTGAACAAGTTATGGTATGTGAATGCAATGGAATACTATTGTTCAATAAGAAACAATGAGCAGGAAGATTTCAGAAAAAACCTAGAAAGACTTACATGAACTGATATTGAATGAGGTGAGCAGAACCAGGAGAACATTGTACACAGTAACAGCAGCACTGTGCAATGACCAACTTTGATAGACTTAGCTCTCCTCAGCAATACAATTTTTGGGGACAATTCCAAAAGACTCATGATGGAAAATGCCATCCACATCCAGATAAAAACTATGGAATCTGGATGAGGATCGAAGCATACTATTATCACGTTTTCGTTGTTTTTTTCTTTCTCATGGTTTTTCCCTTTTGTTCTGAGTTTTCTTTTACAACATGACTAATGTGGAAATATATTTAATATGATTGTACGTGCATAGCCTATATGGGAGGGAGAAGAAAATTTGGAACTCAAAATCTTATAAAAGTGAATGTTGAAAACTATCTTTACATGTAATTAGAAAAAATAAAATACTATTAAGTGGGGGGGAATAAATAAAGAACAATTTAAGTAGGTAAATATATCATATATGTAATATAATATATATAACTATCTAGTATTTATATATATAATGTATAAATGTATAACATTATATATTTAAACTAGCAATTTTTTGTTGTAAAAAGGAAATATAAGACAAGTGGTTTCTATAAACTGGAGGATGGGTGGAAAAATTATGGCAAATGTATATAATGGAATATTATGGTGCCATAGGAAATTGTGAAAAGGAATGGAAGATGAATATGGATGGATGCCAAGTGAAATGAGCAGGACATGGCAGTGTAAATGAAAACAACTTGGACAGATGTAAGAACTCTAATTAATGCAATGACCAGCCATGACTCCACAAGATTCCTTACCTTCTTGGTAGAGAGGTAAAAAATATGTCATACATTTTCAGATATCACCAATACATTACACATTTGTTTTGCTTGCCTCTACACATTTGTTACGAGGGAAGGCTTTCATTAGGGAATAAAGGAGGGTGATGGTGATGCCCAAAAAAGGAAAGAACACCAATGAAACATTTTTTAAAATACACAGAAAAGAAAAAAGCTCATAAAGGAAACAGAAATATTGGCACACCATGTTAAATTTAATAATGTGTATAGATGTAACTATATCTATAAACCATATGTAATAGGTTCTCAGTTTCACAGACAATTCTCTTTCTTCTAACCAGTTTTAATATGGAGATATTCATCTCCATCCATAATGATGATTTCTAGTACATAATAAAAAATTGAAGAACTTGTTATATGACTATAATAGAATATTATTACATTCTAAGAAACAACAAGTATAAGGGATTCCAACAAACACCTGTATGAATTGACACATATAATAAACAATCTACACGATTAGAATAATGTAAACCTGAGAGCAATAAAATTCTGTGAAATTGTAATTATTCATGTTGGTCCTCTAGAAGACATGAAGAAATGCACTTCCTTCCTTTTGTTGGATCTCTGGTAGACCATAGAAGCGGAATGTTGCATATATATACATACATACATATATATATACACACACACACACGTACATGTACATGTACACAAACACACATACACCATTTCCACTGATTTTGTCTGATCGTTTTTCTTTGATACTAATGAAAGGCTTGTAGTGGAAACATCCAGAAATTACTGGAATGTAAAAACAAAAGGTGTTAATAAAATTTCTTTTAAAGGAAGGAATTATACAGCACAAGACAATGATTGGCATTAAAGAATGAAAACGTGGCAAAAGCTAAGGTTGCTACATAGCTCAGCTCTGATAAGATCTTTTAGCATAAAAGCACATTAATTTTCTCCTTTGTTAAAAAGGGCAGTTAGGGCATGCCAACAAAGATGAGATTGATCTAATTACCCTTATGAACTAAGGAAAATATTATGCCAAAATCATGTGTATTTCAGACTACTTCTTCCAGAACAAAGTGACATTATATAAAAAGTCTACCCTTCATCCATGTTCACTGTCATTAAAAGGAAGAAAAACACAACCATAAAGGAAATAGTAGAGCATTACTAGGTGGTAATGACGCAGACATGAGTCTCGTAAGAGGAAATTCTCCAAGGAAGTGAGATTTTTAAAAAACAATTTTAGGGCTGTGGCTAGAGTTTAATCACTAACCATCACCTAGCTGTACTAATAAAACTAATAAATTATGTTTATAGTTCAAATTCTCTTCTTCCACCAATATTCTGAAAATTTCACCAATGATAACTAATTCCAAGAGGAGCCATTAGCTCATTAAAATGACATTTCTTGAGCTTAGAAAGTAAAAATCATGCTGATATTTGTCCTTTTATCTCTAATTGTTAGGTTACTAGTTGGGTGTGCTAAGGATCCTTAGAGAGAATTTAATTAGTTAAAGTTAAACCATTAAATTAACACCAGACTCCCTCAACATAAGGCAGAATCTATACGCTGGAATTTCAGTGATAGACACTGGCAATTCATGCATTCTATAAGGTACATGTGTGTGCACATACATACACACACACATACACACATACATACATACATACACATCATTACCAAAAAGCAACTGCCTATACCCAGAAAGCTCCTTGAGTTACCTATAAACTGTGGGAATAAATTCTTTAGCCTCCTAAAGCCTCAAAACAAATGAAAAGTATAAAAGGTCTCTTCAATAGGATCAACCCAATTCCGCTCCCCTAACTGTGGGTGTTTCCTAAAGCTCTGTCTTCCTCTATCTAGCTTTCTTACTTTCTCTTTTTTATCTTTTTTCCTCCCTCCATTTTTCCCTTTTCTTTCCTGTCACGATAGAGAATCACAGAATTATAATTGGAAAGGATCTTAAAGGATGTACAATCCAACATAGTCATTTATTATATGTATATAATATGTATATATGTATATGTATAACATGTACACATATATGTATTATATATAATGTATATATAGTGTCATTTAACATACGAAAAAACAGAAAGTTAGGGAGGGAGGATATTGTTTGACTAAGGTACTATAGGAGGTTAAGTAATAGAGCATGGATTTAGATTCAGGTCTCACAGCTCCAAATTTAGCACTTTAAGTTAAGTGCTTTGAACTCAGGTCCTCTACTTAAGAATCTAGCACTTTCCATGGCACTGCTTCATCTTCTGTTCTTTGTGATCTCAACAGCATCGTGGGTTCAGTTATCATCACTATGCAGATGACACCTAATGCAGCCCTGGTTTCCCCGCAAAGTTCTAGTCCCACATCACCAACTGCCTAAGAGACATCTCTACCTTGGATCTTCCTAAAGCACAGGTCCCCAGCATGCCATTTCCTGACTCAATTTGCAATCACTCACTCTTGCATCTAGAACAAAATACAAACTCCACCATCCAACATTTAAAGCTAATCACAGTTTGACTCCATCCTACCATCACATTTATTTCTCACTGTTCCTATTTGCCAGACAAACCACCCAACTAAATGCCATTTCTTGCCTCTGTTTGGAATGTACTTTCACCAATCATCCCTAGCTTCCTCCAATGTTCAATTCATATCAACAGCCACATTTAAAAAGTATTTTAAGTATTTAATAATTAGAGAAATCAAAATTAAGGCAAATCTGAGGTTCTATCTCATACCCATAAGACTGGAAAAAAGATGATCAAAAAATCATAAATGTTGGAGGGGCTATAGCAAAACCGGTGCTTTAATGCAGTCTTGGTAGAGCTCCTTTATAAAAAGAGCTACTTAAAACTATGCTCCCAAAGTCACTAAATTGTGCTTCCCTTTGACCTAGTAATACCTGGTAATAAGTCTATGTCTTCAAAGATACCAAAGTGAGGAAAAAGACTTATATGTACAAAAATATTTACATCACCTCTTTTGTGGTGGCAAAGAGCTGCAAACTAAGGGGAAGCCTATCAGCCGAGGAATGGTGAAAAAATGATCGTATATAAATGTTAACTGAACACTATAAGAAGTGATGTGAAGGGTGGTTTCAGAAGAACCTGGGAAGACTCGTATGAATGGATACAGAATGAGGCAAGCAGAACCAGGACAGCAATTTGCACAGTATCAACACTTTAAAGATAAACTGTTCCGAAAACTTGAACATTATGATCGATGTAACATCTAAGCATGACTCCAGAGAACTAAAGAGGAATTGGGCTACATTCCTGCTAATAGAGATGGACTCAAAGGGAATTTGTTTTGCTTGATTACGTGTATTTGTCAAAAAAAACCTCTTTTTTTCTCCACCACCACCCCAACTCCAATAGAGAGATGAGGGAGGTGGATGAGAGAAAATAAATACTTGTTAACTGAAAACAAGTAAAACAAAAGAAACAGGTTGGGGGTTCAATTCATCCTTCCCATAGGCAATGTTCCCAACCTAATAACATGACTTTATATTTACTTATTGGGATAACACTGTATCTATTCATTAGCATGTAAGCTTCTTGAGAATAAAAACTGATTTTCATTTTATCTTTGATTCTCCAGGAAGTTGTAGGTAGTATGTGCTTAATAAATGCTTGTTGAATAAATGAAAAAGTAATTCCTGGAGGACTTTTCCATCTGAATGTTATTGGTTCTGGACTATAAGTAAGTTTTCCTTGTAGGTTAAAAATTAAACACAGAGCTAACACTGTATATATGCTTTGCCACATGCTGTCATACCAGAAGGGGAAAGAAAAACACTTGGGTTCAGTGTAACTAAATATCTGGTAAATGAATAAAAGAAATGGATTCCTTCCCATGCTTCTTCCTCTTCTCAGAACAAAACATACAAGGTATTTCCAAGGTTAAAATATGTCACTTTAATGAAAGACTAGCATTAACTCTTTGACATATGCCTGTTTTATTTAAGTAGAAAGAAAACTCAACAGTGATCAACAGAACCTTGAAAAAAGAAAAATTAAGATGTCGCTAATGCAGTCCATTTCCAGAACCCCTCATTTACCTCCATAGAACTCTGATAGGAAATACATACATACAACACACACACCAAAAAAAATACATACTACCTATATGAATGTGTGTGCATATATACACACATATGTATTTGTGTGCACATGTATATACATGCATATATACATACGTATGTTTGTAATAGTCTACTGTCCTGTTAGTTTATTACATGTTAGCAATACTGTTTTTACTGTTATGACATGTTAGTCATGCATAGCTTATTACATGTAATTTCATAGTAGCAAAGCACTTTAAATGCCCTTCAGATTTAAAAGGAGTCACCTTAGGTGGAACTATAATTGCTGTAGTAAGCCTAATCAGTGGACACACATGTAGCCAGGGAGAAATGGAAAAATGCTGACATGATCTAGCATCTAATGAGAATATATTTTAAGTATTTGCACAACTCAAAATAGACAGACCACAGCATGCAGGAGCCCTGGTTGCAAATTCAACAAGGTTTCCAGCAAAAGGCTAATTCCAGATCACCTGTTCTCAAAGCCTTGTTTATTTCTGTTGGGAAAAGAACTTCTTTTTAGATGACTTCTGCTCCAGCTTGCTGTTCGGGGCTTTGGGAGGAAATCCCCACGTGATGAGCTGAGGATGCCACAGAACAAGGCTCTACCATTCCCACTGTGGCCTAACGCATTATCAAAAGCTGTTTTTATTATTTGTAAGGGCAGTTACCATTCCTGGAGAGGAGGACAAATCTGCCTGGGGCACAATTCAACTCGACGTAAGAGGAATAGAGAGTGTCTGCTGGAGGAATGCTAGGATGGTTAGGAAAAAAAAACACTACAAAATATGTCCTTAAAGCCGATGGTGTTCAAACGTCAAGGGCCCGAGGGACCTGTACCATGTTTTAGGAATATGGAGAGGCCTGCTGATCAAATTCCTGACCACAGTTTAAATAATGAGAAGTGCTATCAGGTGTGCTGGTAGAAGCTAAATGCAGAGTTGGTACCATGTCCCTGTAACATCATGGAAAGAACATTGGCTTTAAGAACCATGGAATCAACGCTATGCTATTGCTTGCTATGTGAACGTGGGCAGGTCACAATCTCTCTGGGCCTTAGGTTGCCATTCCTAAATAGACTGACGAGAGAATTCTTTCCGTCTCTACTACTTTAAGTATCTGTGGTTTCATCAGTGTGAGTACTCCTGTTGTTCAGTTGTGTCTGACTCTTCATGACCCCATTTGGGGTTTTCTTGCCAAAGATACTACAGTGGTTTACCTTCTCCAGCTTATTTTACAGATTAGGAAAGTGAGGCAAACTAGGGTCACATAGTAAGAGTCTGAGGTCAGATTTGAACTCAGTAAGATGCATCTCCTCAACTCCAGGCAGGTCCTAAATGCTTGTTTCCTTCTTTCCATCCTCTTTACGAAGACTTTCCTGATCCCAATTATTAGTGCCCCTCCCAAATTCATTACATTTAATGACTTTTACGTATCTGTATTTATGCTACATATGTCTACATACTTGTCTCCTCCAACAGAATGTAAACTCCTTGAGAGTAGCAACTGATTCATCTTTGTACTTGTATGCTCATGCCTGGCACATGTATGTAGGTACTTGCTGATTTCTTGGTCACAATTCTAGCTGGAAAGAAATTGAGGGGAAGGGGCAGAAAGGTAAGCAGCAAGGTCTAATGGCCTGGAGGGTGCATTAGCAGGCAAGGTGAATGGTAATGACTGAGGTGGTTGAAGTATGATTGGGGGCCTGAGTTCAAGTTCTGGCTTCTGTGTGACTTAGGATTTGTGTGACCTTAGGCAAGTCCCTGCCCCTCTGGGCTTCAACTTCTTCATGAGGAAATGAAGGTTTGGTTTAGATCAGTGATGTCAAACTCAAAAAGGAAACAGTGGGCCATTAAACTGTACAAAAAAGATTCCTATAGGCTATATACTGACTTAAAACCAATGTTCTATTGGATTTTTATTTAGCTTGCTAAATATTTCCCAGTTACATTTTCATCTGGCTCAGTAGCACTTGGGAGTCTATCAGACCCAATGGGGCCCATACGTTGGGTACCTTTGGTCTAGATTCCCTGTCATCCTTTCTTCTTCTAAAGTTATGGTCCTCTGGTGCTCTGGACACACATGGTAGACCAGATAACAGACTGACCAATCAGAACAGAGTAGGCTGCCCTGATTAAACCTTGAAAGCAGCAACAAAAGAGAATGTGCCCCAGTGGATGTACAAATCATACCCATGGGATCAGGTTTGCTACAGAGGCTACTGCTACCCAAATTCCTTAAGTTAGCAAGAATGATAAAGAAGGAAAATTGACAAGCAAGGAAGAAAGAATGTTCTAATGTAATTCTTACCTTGTCAACTCAAATTTTGAAATCTAGAACCAAGATGAAAAGAGGCAAGATCCTAGTCTAATAACTCACATCTCAATAATATTCAAAGATGTACAAAGTGGATTCCTCACATTATGAGGCATATAAAGCAAAAATTCTCTATCTCATACTATAGATGAGAGCACTGAGGCTGAGAGGTGAAATGACTTAGCTAGAGTCACAGGGCTAGTGGATACTGGAGAGGAGACTTGAATCCAGATCTGGGTGACTTATCGCTATAAGACCAGAATTCTTCCCATACCCCCACAGTGCTTCTCTAGGAGGAGGGAGAGGCAGCAATCAAAACACAGTTTAGGGGAAACGCAGCTTCACTGTGACATTTGTCAAAATATCTCTCAACTGTTGACGTGTATTAAGAAAAAAATCTCCAAACTGCTATACCTCAAAGATGGGAATCCTAGTGAATTAGTAAAAACTGGGGCTTCTTAGGAGCTCTCCTTACCTTTAAAACTAGCTTTGCTTTTTGTTTTTTAGCAATTCACTACTCTTTTTAAAGAACTGTTTTCCAGACGAACAGGGCATGTCAATATTCCTGTTTCCTTTGAGTGGTTTCTTTACTGAGTTAGAAACCAAAGCATCTGGCTTTCATTTTAATCATAAAAGTCAATCAGTCCCTCCAAAGCACAGAGGCAGCTCCGCAGATAGGATAACCGCATCAATAAAGATACAGATTTGAACCAGTCCCAGGATTTCATCAGGAGCTCCAGGTTAGGAACTTACTTTAGAAGAACAGCAACCTTTCTTAGATTATACTCTTAAGGCAGAGTCGCCAGGGGCACGAAGAGGCCAGCTCACTTGTCCACAGTCACAAAGAAAGCAAAAGTCAAAGGCGGGACTTGGAATCAGGTCTTCCTGGCTCTCAAGACAGCATCACCATACTGGGTTATCACTGTGTCTATGTCTGGTCACCTTTATTTTTCTTGAGATCATCTCCAGCCATTCAAACTTGGAATACCAAACTTTTTGTTCTATCTTGGTGTTGCATTTTTGTATTTTATTTGTTTGGTTTTTTTGGCAGAGTTAAGTGACTTGCCCAGGGTCACACAGCTAGTAAGTGTCTGAGGCTGTATTTTAGCTCAAGTGCTCCTGCCTCCAAGCCTAGTGCTCCATCCAGTGCATCACCTGGCTGTCCTAAAATATCCAGGCTTTGAAACAAAAGATATTGAGCCTCATGTTAAGCAGTCCTTCAGAGAAGAAGGGGGAACAGTCTTAAGAGTAATGTCAGAACATCAAAAGAACCTTAGAAATCTTCAAGTTTAACTCTCTTCTCATCTTCTAGATAGTCTCTACTCTGAGGCCCAATGGTGTGTAATCCAGTAATCTTTCTATCAGGCAACAAGTATTTATTAAACATGTGCTTTGCCAGGATCTTGTGGGATGTCAAAGATACAAATATCTTTTAAAAATAAGGGGAGGTACCCCCTCCCCTCAAGGGGTTTATATGGTCTCTCAAGTGATTCTTCCTATGAGCCTGTAAGATCCAAAGTACCCATTTTAACCACACACACACATACACACACACACACACACACACACACACACACACACACACACACACACAGTCCTAGGCACTTAAAAAAACCCACCAACCTCTGTCAATCAGGGATTTTCAGTTGGAGGCTGGAAGAGAAAGGTTTTCTAGCTAGCTCTGCAGATGATAAATGAATGATTCTAAATCTACTCAGATGGAAGGTTTCTGATTGCATTAAAAAGAGGGCATGCCGACTAATTAAAAATGCTCATACATTCATCACGGCTGATTGCGCGATTCGCTGCTGTAAAGCACAACTGCAGCACTTTCTCTGGAAATGACAGAGAAAACAGATGAATTTCTGCCTGCAACCACCAGCTGCCATCTGTCTTGATTTCAAGGAGAATAGGTTTCACCAAATAATCGAAGTCAGAAGTGGGATGACATGCCATTAAGGCAACAAACTTTTCATTAGTCTGATCCAATCTAGTAAATATCTGTTAAGCATCAACCACGTGCCAGGCACGGTGCTAAGCATGGGGATACAATTAATGAAAAAGACAGCACCTACCTTCAAGGAGCTAACAATCTAAAGGGGGAGATGACACACAAAAGAAGAAAGGAGAAAGGGGGTGAGAAACAGGATGCTAGGGGATACCCGGCTTGGGAGCATCTTGTTCCAAAGATCCGAAACCAGGCAGAACAGTAGTGGAGCTTCAATGCTTTATTAAACACTACTATGTGCAAGTTACTGCACTAATAGCTAGGATACAAAGACAGAAAGGAAATAATCCGTGTCTTCAAGAAGCTTAAAGTCTACTGAGGGGAAAAGTATTTTTAAAAAAGGAAAAAAGCTAAAGGTACATCTTGAAGGGACAGGAACAGGGCAGTGTACTAGTAAAGGAGACTTGAGAAGAATTATCTGGACAGGTAAGAAAAAAACAAACAGGGTAGCTAGATGGCAAAATGGATACAGTTCCAGGAAGACCCGAGTTCAAATCTAGCCTCAGACACTTACTAGCTGTGTGACCCTAGCAAGTCACGTAACCCTGTTTGCCTTGGTTTCCTCATTTGTAAAATGAGCTGGAGAAGGAAATGGCAAACCACACCAGTATCCTTGACAAGAAAACCCCACAGGGGGTCACAAAAAAATCAGACATGACCAAAAACATAGAACAAAAATTAAAAAAGGAAGAAGAAAACCCAAGAGGTAAGAGCAGGACCATAAAATCTGAGGGAGGAGTAAGGCTAGAGAAAAGACTTCAAGAGTTTGTAGAGCAAACAAATGGAGACAAAATGGAGGCCACAACGTTGAACATTTTCCCTCTTTTAGCAGGAGAGGAGGTATTGCATGGGAAGCGGGCAGCAGAGCCAAGGACATCCATTCCAGAGCACAGGGGCCTGCAGCCATCTCCGACTGTCCTTGATGCTTCCAACCTCTCCTGCTAGGGACTGCATCCAATATGGTGCCTGGAACATTCCATGGCTATTTGTAGATGATGCAGTCTAAAACTGCACAAGTTGATTGATCACAGCCCACCAAACTTGATCAAGCTGCTTCCATGGGATAGTTTTTTCACATGCAATTTCTTTCAAGCCCTGTTCTAAATTCAAGACCTTTTGACGATTTATCCTTATACCCAAGACCCCTAATAATCATTACCAAACAATCAACAATACTGTAATCTTCATACAGTAGGAAGGCCAAGGCAAGGATTTTGTAAGATGACAATTATGAGGGGCAGCTAGGTGGCACAGTGAATATAGCACCAGCCCTGGAGTCAGGAGGACTTGAGTTCAAATCTGACCTCAGACTCTTGACACTTACTAGCTGTGTGACCTTGGGCAAGTTATTTAACCCCAAATTGCCTGGCCTTCTCTCCTCAAAAAGAATAAAAAGATAATTCTGACAACTACTTACCCCCATCCACTGGTAGCTACTGCCCATCTTCACTTCACACAATTTGACAAACATTTTATTAAGTACCTCCTACATGCAAGACACTGTACTGGGTCCTAGGGGCACAAAGACAAAATGGAAATAATCCCTGCCTTCAAGTGGCTTCCATCCTAACAAAAGGGTACAACACACCTACAGAGAAGTAAATGGAAAGAATATCCAGTCAGACAAGAAGGAAAGGGAGTTAATGGATAGCAGGCAGGGTGGGATTCAGAGGGACTGGCGAAAATCCCTTGCAGAAGCGGGCTGTGCTTTGATCAAAGCTTGGCACAGTGGAAATAACCCCAAGTCTGGAGTCAAAGGAGCTGGATTCAAATAATTCCTCTAATAGTTACTGCTTATATTACTCTGGGCAAGTTACTTAACTTCCCTGGGCCTCAGTTTCCTCATCTGTTAAATGAAGGGGTTGGAATAGATGGCACCTGAGGTATCCTCCAGCTCTGGAACTATAAAAGCCATGATCCTGAAGAACCTGGGGCTTCCAAGAAGTGTAAGTGAAGAAGAAGAACTCCAGGCACAAGGGAAGGACTATATGTATATGAATTAAGCTACCTCCTTTGCAAAACCTGGGTCCTATCTGATCCCTGGGTCATTCAATCCTGACTGCTCAGTAAAGTTACAAATCAACTGACATTACACGAAAGCTTTCCAAAGGCCAGAATTAGGACGAAGCAGAAGAAGGACCTAAAAATTACCGTTGTCCCCATTTGAAAGGGCTGCTAGCACAGCCTTAATAATAACACCTTGGGCTCCCAAGTACATTAGAAGCAGTCTAATTAGCTTAATACTAAATTTGCTTTACAACACTTGAAGTGCTTGAAACCCCAG
Organism: Bettongia penicillata ogilbyi; assembly: GCA_023548195.1. Taxonomy (NCBI): domain Eukaryota; kingdom Metazoa; phylum Chordata; class Mammalia; order Diprotodontia; family Potoroidae; genus Bettongia; species Bettongia penicillata. The sequence continues at coordinate 2,911,533 of JAJHZJ010000024.1, forward strand.
GATGATAGCAGAATATAAACATGCATTAGAGTACCATGTTAACTTGGGCTTTGAAGTTGAGTTTCCCCTTGGGGAATAAGAAACAGGAACATCCCTTTAAAAGAAGGACTCATTTTCTGGATGCATTCACAGAATTCATGCTGTAGAGCAAGGTAGGACTAGTCTTGTTCAGTGCACAGAGCACTGGCCATGGGGCCAGGAAGAGGTTCAAATCCTGGGTCAGACACTTTAATAGCTTTATGCTCTGTCACTTAAGCGAATCCCTGATATCACCTAACCTTTCAGTTTCCTCATCTATAAAATGAATAAAATAATGGCACCGACCGCACCAGGCTGTTCTGAGGGCCAATGAGATAATGTATAGAAAATATTCTGGAAACCTTAAGCACTATATAAATATGAATAAATATAAATATGAATATACACTATATAAATATAAATATAGTAAGGGTAATAGTAGAAATCCAATGCTTTTATTTTACACATGAGGAAACTAAGCCCAGAAAGTTGAAGTTATTTTCCTAAGGTCACACAGATATTAATGGAAGAACTGGAATTCAAATTGGGTTCTCCAATCCCAAATCTTGTACTCTTTCCACTGTACCCTCTTTGTGAAGAACACTCTGTTGGACACCCAAGGAAATAAAACAATTGAGAAAAGATACATGGTCCCTGCCCTCCTGGAACACTCTGCAGTACAGGAGTTCTTCACTGGGAGGCTATGGATGCCCAAGGAGATTTCAGGAGGTCCATGAATTGGAATGGTATGAAAAAAAACAGAAAAAGAAAAAAACCTTCATTTCACTTCCACTAAGCTGTAACTCACACCTGCACAACCTTCAGTCTATGGGCCACTTGGGGCCCTTGAGGCCCTTGCAGCAAGCCAAAGGATTCCTGGTGACCCTGGGGAAAATGCAGAGGAAAACATTCTTTGTATGTAGAGGAAATCTTTTGCTGCGTCACAAGTAGCCTGAGGATCACAGGTTGTGCGGGCCTGCTCTAACTGAAATTTAGCATTCCTTTAGTTATGAATGTAGGCAACAAAACATTATTCTGAGAAGTCCACAGGTTTCACCGGACTGCCAAAGGGCCCGTGACAGATGATTAAAAACTGCTCTACTAGGAAAGTAGGACAAATACATAATTAAAAAAATAAAAAATAATATATTTATGTTCACAAGTGACAGACACAGAGCTTTAAAGAAAGAATGGGATATAAAAAAATTGAGGAAATAAAGAGATGTATTTCAAGGCAAAGGAAATGGTTTTGTCAAAGGCAGGGGGGTGAGAACGTACTACTAGGTGGTGAGGTGATTGGAGTGCTGCGCGCTGGAAGTTCTGACTCCAAATTTGGACCCTGGGCAAATCACTTAACCAGATTACGGAGGGCCTCAAACAGGTTAGAGAGTTTGAACTTTACTCGGTCACTGTGCTCAGGGTGACTGCCCAGGATCATGTCAGAAACACAGTCATTATGTCAGAAACAGAACTTGAACCCAGGACTTTTCAATTCCAAAGCTGGCTCTCTATCCCTTCCACTAAGCTGCCTGTCACAGCAGGCACTTAAACGGTTGATCAATAAGTGAAAGAAGGAATTTCTAATTAATGCATAAAGACATAACATGGCATTAGAAGTAGGTGGAAAACTCACAAAAAATCACCTCTCTATTTGGCATTTAGAGATAATTTCACAAAGGGAATGGAGAGAGAGTCCAAGAATAAAGAGATATGGGTCAGAATCCAGCCTCAAGCACTTATTATCTATATGTATGTTTGAATCACATCACCTTTCAAAACTGTGGTTTTTCCATCTGCAAAATGGAGAATATATCAGTTGTCTGACCTACATCCCAGGGCATATTATATATGTGTGTGTGTGTGTGTGTGTGTGTGTATGTATGTATATACACATATATGTGATTACTGTCATTTTTATTTTTACCAAGAATTCCACAGCCACTGCATAGAAACACCTGATAATTACATCCATCTCCTTCAGTGTTTCAAGAATTTACAAGCCAACCATTGGAATGCTAAGCCCCTCCAAAATTAGCCAGGCTGGTCTTTAAATAAAAGATCTACTGTTCATCCTGCAGCCAGTATTCTAAGGCTTTCCAGCATGGTGTGGGGTCTGCCAGATCTTACACTTTGCCAGCATAGCCCTTGAGATGCCAGACCTATTTCATGGCATCAATAACTATAATAAATTACAAATATGTATTACTTCTTTGATAAATAATTCCCAAAGAAGTAGAATACCTAAATAAAATTTGGTCCTTATCCCACCTGGACTGGACCTTCATCTGTATTCCATGTCAAAGAGGGGAAAATACAATGATACAAGGTCTTCAGATTAAAAGAAAGCCAAGTTTTTGATGATTTCGGATGTTCAAGAACAGCTATTATGGAATGAAAAAAAGCAAAGCAGATCATATGTATATAAATCCTATCAAGCCTATCCCTTCCTCCCAAAAATACATAATTCAGACGACAGAAAAAATAACTAGCTAAATCAATCATTCATAAGCCGCTAAATGAATTATTCCTTCAATATTTCTCTCTTCCTGGACCAGCACCCAAAACCAAACCAGCTTTCCTCATGCACATCTGTGGTTATTTTTCCATTTGTTTTATTACCTGACTACAATACAATTTACTCTCTTTCACTTTGCTCTTTTAAAAATGTAAATTATCCTTGGTAGGAGTTTCTCATCTCCCTCAAATGTACCTCCCTCATTCATCACAGAGCCAGAGGACTACAGGGGTGGGATACTACATATATTATCAGACATAGTTGATGGGTCGGTTAGTTTTGCTAAACTGCTACCCACCACTACCCCTAGCCCCTACCTCCAACTTCTTTTTAAAACGTTCTTAAAAGGGATGGTTCAGTTGGTAGGGGAGGAGGAAGTAACTATTCAGAAATTTTTAAGAGTAATAGAATTCAGGGGGATCGACCTTGACAAAGTCTACAGCAAACTGCTTAGCTGCCTTTCTTCTTTTCTCTTTTGAAGTTTTATGGATGGCTTTTGTTCTTTATTCCATAGATATTTTATCACATTCTCTCTCTCTCCTTACAAAGAAAACCATCAAGTGAAGGAAATTGACACCATGACTGTCTACCAGAGTATTCAACACTTGGAATCTAGAGGAGTGAGATCATTTACTGGCTGGAATCAATGTCAACCATCGTCTTTAAGTTCAACCTTTATAGTGTTTTCATTTACATTATTAAAATTACTGGACAGTATTGTTCTTCGTTACTGGACAGTATTGTTCTTCGATGGTCCTGTTCATTTTCTACTACACCAGCCTACACAAATCTTCCCACCTTTCCACAAATATCCTTCCAAACTTGCTCACATCCAGCCATCTCCTTACTCTGCTCTGCCACAGCCCCCTCCAATTTGGAGTACCAGAAACGCGTCTGTCGTTTGCAACCCCTTCATCCAATGCTGAATGCCTCCACCTTTAATCATCTCTGCCAATATACTGTCAATGAGGTGAAACCTCAGAGATGTTTTATTTTGCATTTCTCTTATTACTCATAGTTTGTGGGCACTGTGTCACAATTGCTGATGGTTTGTATTTCTTCTGAAAACTGTTCATATTCTCTGACCATTTAACTACTAAATGACAGTTCTGTGTCTTCTACATTTTTGTCAAATTTCTTAGATATCTTGGCCATCATACTTTTATACAAGATATCTGAGACAAAGATTTTTTTCCAGTCTTTGAGAACAAATCACTATGAAAGTGTGTTTGCCTGTATGTTTTATAGGCATCAAATGAAAAGTACTCCTGCATAAATCAAACCTGAGAAAAAGACAATGGTATAATCCAGCAGGCCAAATTATCATTTATTCATATTTGCTTAGCTGTCAGGCTACAACTATACTGTATCTGAATGCAGTCATCCTTCATTATATTTCCAGGCAATGACAAAATTGGCCCCTTGTGCTCAATTCCATACTGACAAGACAGTCTGTTCTCACAAAGATGGAAATGGAGGAAAAAGGCAAAGACTCAAGGTCCTGTTCTGAGTCCATTTAATATGGACCAGAAAAACTAGGCATGGAAGAGATGATCTAGTCCAAGCCTCTCACTTTAAAGATAAGAAAACTGAGGCCTTGAGAAGTAAAAGTGACTTGTACAAAAATCACATAATTAGAAATTCCCAAGACTCAGTCTTCAGTTCTGTAACTCCACTTCCTGAAGAACATAGCTCCTTTGAGGACAGAGACTGCTCCCTTTTTGTCTTTGTATCCACAAGACCTTGCCCACAGAGTAGGGACTGAATTAGGGTTTTTTAAACTGAACTCCAGTGTTCTTTCTTCCATACCATGCTGTCTTTTCATCTTTCTTTGTATCCTGAATACTTAGCACAGTGCCTGACACATAGTAGGAACTTAGTAAATGTTTATGGTCTCAGTAGTAAATTTTCAATATATTATGCTGCTTCCAGAAAGCCTTTATGCAAAAGAGGCCAATGAGGCCGCTGACACTCTTTTCACAATATTCAGTATGCCTCCCTGACATGGTGTGACAGTAGCTCAAGACAGAAACCACAAATCATAACAAACTTCACCATAAATAAAGGTCCTTGAAGATGGTAAAGCTGACTGTCAATCTGAACCCAGCAAGATGTTTCTTTCCTCTTCCTCTTGGGAAACAGATAAAAGAGAATCCAAAGAAATGTGGCCAGGTAATAACCAATATTTTAAAGCCCAGAAAATATACATTTTAATTGTCAAGGATAGATGGAAACAGAGTAGATATTAAAAATTAACTTCACAAAGATTATGTCTTTTTAAATGTTTTTTTCCCTTTTCCACAGCCTATGGGCAACACAGTTGAATCCCCAAATGCTCAGTTTTGGGGAAAAGCTAGGAACTAGTATTGCTTTTGATCACATAATTACAGAATTAATTTGCATAAAGTAAACCCCTCATTTATACCATAAGATTAAAAGTTATGCAACTAAAATGCCAAACAACTTTGGCCAAATTTGGGGGGCTTTAATGTTTTAAACTTAGGAATATGTTGGGGGAAGAACCCAATGTTAGATACTTCTTCAGTGAACATAAAATATCTATCCCTCTGCTTTCTATAAAATCTATTATCTATATTTATACAGACATCTACATACAGGTATCAATATCTGCTTGATATAAAAGCCTTTACATTTTTACACTATGGTGCTATCCTCTATTTCTAGTTTTCCTATACCGTATACCCCCTTTAGGATCTCAATATAGACCACTCAAACCAGCACTTCTATTATCCTTCAAACCAGGACTCCATTTCCCACCTCCATGACTTTGTACCAGCTGCTCCTCAAACCTGGAATACACTCCTTCCCCACTTCTCCCTCTTAGACTTTCTGATTTCCTTCAAATGCCTCCATCCACAATAAGTCTCTTCCCAAGAAGTTAAGTGACAAAGTGGTAGAATGCCAGACTTGGAGTCAGGAAGACTGGTATTCAAATCCCATCTCATACATTTATTAGCTGTGTGATACTGGGTAGGACAGACTGAACCTCAGTATCTTCATTTCTAAAATGAGGGAGGTTGAACTCCATGGCTACTTGGAGTCCTAGCTCCAAATCTAAGTCCTACGAATTCTGATTTTCTTTGGAAAATCATCTTCTATTTGTATTGTATATAGACATGCATGTCTAACTGCTTTAGTACAGTGCTAGACACAAGACAAGTGCTTAATAAATGTTTTTCATCCATTCTTTATAGATTGTAAGGTCCTTAGGCGCAGGGACTGTTTCATTTGTGTATGTGTCTCCACAAGGACATATTTGCATTTGTGTCCAGACACCTAAGAGACAATTTAAAATGCTTCTGATTGAACAGGTAAGATGGAAGCCTTTCTCAGACTAAATTTTCATTTTTTTAAAAAAAGAAGCATATAAGAGATTTGATAATCTGTTTATTCTAACACATATTTATGAATCTATCTTTGATTCAATTTCTATTTATTAAGTGTGTAACAATACTATTCTAGCTGCCAGGAATACAAAGATAGAAAAAATAACTTAGGTCTTGCCCACCAGGATTTTAGTCTTTGTTGTGGTTCAGCCAGGTTTTTTTTTTAAGTCAATTCCTTGTGACCCCATTTGGGGTTTTCTTGGCAGAGACACTAGAGTGGTTTACCATTTCATTCTCCATCTCTTTTTACAAATGAAGAAACTAAGGCAAACAGAGTTAAGTGACTTCCCCAGGGTCATACAGCTGAGGTAAGATTTGAACTCAAGAAGATGAGTCTTCCTGACTCTAGTCTGGCATGCTATCCACTGTGCCATCCAGCTACCCTTAGCCTTCCAGAGAAGATATATTATTTCCAGAAATACACAGTGTATGTAATGGGAGCAAAGGAGAGTTCCAAACATAAGTGTTCTAGGGAAATCTGAAGAGGAGAATATTTTCACCTGGAAGATTAGGTGGGGAGGGAGCAGAAGAGAAATTAAGGAAATCTTTGTAGGGCAGATGGCATATAACTTGAGCTTTAAAAGCAAAGAAAGACTTACAAGTAGAGATTTGGAGGAAATGTGTACTAAGCACAAGGGCATGGCTTGTGAAGAATGTATGAAAGGGAATCTAGCATAAAGTTAGAAAGGCATAATTTGCAGGCAAGTTCAAGAGGCCCCTAAATGCTAGCCTAAGTTTATAATTTCTAACAATGGGAAACTACTACAGAAATCTGAGTGTGGGAGTGACGTGATCAGACCTAAGTATTAAGAATTGCTGAGTGGAGAAACATGAGGCAGAGCAAGTGTTCCATTAGAATCTATTACAACATTCTAGGTGAAAGGGATGAGGACCTGAAGTAGAAGGAAAAAGATGCAAGAGATGTTGTAAGAGAACGCACAGGATCTGCAATGTTTGGGCTACAGGGGGTGAGAGAAAGGGAAGAGGGAAAGATGGTTCAGGAATAAATAAGTATTAAGGAAATGCATACAGCAAGTGCAGACTGTTCTGTTGAAGAGTTTAGCAGTGGAGAAAAAAACGTTAAAAACAGCTATGCCAAGGAACTTCCTTTCAAAGAGAATTCTCAGTCATCAACTGATCCTTTATTATCCTTTATCAACTGATGCCTTTATTAAGCAAGGGCTGCATGACAGACGCCATACTAGGCAATGAGAATACAAAGACAAACAGGAAAATTCCAAGAGCTTAATATTTAAATCTCTCCATGACCTGGAGCCTTCCCACCTTTCAGTCTTTTTCTATTTCAATCTCCTGGAAATCTACGATTTCACCACACTGGCCCATCCCTGGTCCACATACACCTGTACCGCCCCCATACACACATCACCGTCTCCCACCTGTGTGCTAGATGTCCCTCCATGCCCAGAATGCATTTCCTCCTCATTCCTCACCTCTTGAAATGCCTAATTTCCTTCAAGACTCATCTCAACTGCCACGTTCGTTGTCAAGTTCTTCCTGGTCTCTCATTCCCCAACTCCACCTGCACTTCCTCTCAGATTGCTTAGTATTTATTTTGGATATATTCTGAAAATACCTGTACTTATGTGCACCTATTGTCTCTCTCCCATCAGAATTTCAGTTCTGCGATGGCAAGGATCATGATTTAGTACAGCACCCAATTGTGTATTTGGGAACTACTTAGCAAATGCTTGGTGATTAACTGACTGGACATCCTCATTACCACCAGTCTCTTTATCCTCCAATAGCAGCTTGGTCATATAATTCTTTTTCAGAAGGCTACTGGTGATTTCTCCCTCCTTTGGGGGAAAAAAAGTGGGGGACTACAGAACAAGGGTGCTGTGTGTCCCATCACATGTAGTCATTTTGTAGGCTGGTTTTACTTATTGACTTCTGTTACATGGGAGCAATTACAATTAGGATTCAATATCAGAAAATTACTGTGATAAAAAAAACCCCAGAAGATAAGATGACTTTTAGTTAAAAGAGGTCTAGCATGGCTCTCAAAGTTCTCACTCGACTGTGCCATAGCTTAGCTCTTCTATCTCATTAGATCCAAGCTTTTATTTTATGATAGTTCAACTGACTTGCTTGCCTTCCCTTGTTCACAGAGCTCCTCCACTCACCTGAAAATTAACAAATGTTGGATCTCCAATTCAAAATTACATTCCCATTCTCTCTGCCAGTCCAATGCCCTGTTCAAAATTTAATCACCCTTATGAAGCCTTTTCAAGCTAACACCATAAGGCATCAGTCACTATAATTGTTTCAGCATCATTTTTTGGACCCATGTTATAGCTAAGGAAAAAGACTAGAAGGTTAAGTGACTTTCCCATCAGCCACATCAACCATATTCCTACTATCATATATTTGTAAAGCCCTTAGCACAGCACCTGGCACACAGTAGGTACCACAGAAATGCTTGTTTCCTTCCTCCCTGTCTCTACACCCATAAGACCTAAGACTAGGTCAGATCTGATTCTGAATTTAACACATTTTATACTAAACCAGATTACCTCAAATTTCCCTTGTAGAGCTCTGGTATAGAAGCAGTTTTACCAAACAGTGATAGCACAAAACATATCTGTTCCTAATGAACAGGCATTTATATTTTTATGAAGGTGTACTTAGATGATCAGTTACCTAACAAGGAATGTTTTTTGAAGGGCTTAAGTTCCTTTAGGAGGTCAGACTCCAAGAAGCTCAAGAACTAAAGTTAAAAGGGATGTCATGGAGTCCAACCTCCTCATTTTACCTCCTCGTCAAGGACCGAGAAAGTTAAGTGACTTGCCCAAGGAAACACAGAAACTAAAATCATTGAATTTAGAACTGGAAGGGACCGCAGAGATTATCTTATCCAACCCTAATATTTTATAGATGAGGAAACTGAGGATCAGAGAGATACAAAGACTTGCCTAAAGTAACACATGCAAGAACAGAGCTAGATTGTAAATCAAATTTTCTGATTCCAAATCCAGGAGTTCTTTCTAGTAAAACACAAAAAAATCCTTTGAAATATAAATATATGTCCCCAAAAGTCACCTATTTCTGAGCAGATTTCCTTTCTCCCCACCTTGGCCATTTCGGAATTCTTAATTTTTTTCTATCATGGACCCCATTTTCAGTCTGGTGATGCCTACTGACCCCTTCTCACAATAATGTTTTTTTCTTCAAATTCATTAATTTATTTGTTTTCAGTTTTCAACAATCAATTCTGTAAGTTCCAAATTTTCTCCTCTTCCCGCCTTCTACCCTCCTAAGATGGCATGCAATTTTACATGGGTTCTACACATGCATTCCTATTCAACACATTTTCACATTAGTCATGTTGCACAGAAGAATTAAAATGAATGGGAGAAACCATGAGAAAAACACAATATAACAGGAGAAAATAGTCTGCTTCATTTTGTATTCCAATTCCATGGTTCTTTCTCTGGATGTGGATGACTTTTTGCATCATGAGTCCTCCGGAAATGTCCTTGCATTGCCGAGAAGGACTAAGTTCATCAAAAACAGTTCTCACACACTGTGGCTGTTACTGGTATAATGTTCTCCTGGCTCTGCTCACTTCACTCAGTACCAGTTCATATAAGTCTTTCCAGGTTTTTCTGAAGTTCACCTGCTCATCATTTCTTAAAGCACAATAGTATTCCATTACATTCATACACCACAACTTGTTTAGCCATTCCCCAATGGATGGACATCCCTTTGATTTCCAGTTCTTGGCCACCACCAAAAGAGAATGATGTTTTTAAATGTATAAAGTAAAATATAAGGTTGCAAAGGAAACCAGCTATATTGAAATATAGTTATCAAAATCTTAGAAGGAAAAAAAAACAAGTTCATAGACCTAACATTAGGAACCTCTTCCTTAGAAAGAGGGATAGGGGTGGATATGTAATTTCATTGCTACAGACTGTTCCTCAGGATAGTATTCCCTCTACCAATATAGGTCAGCAGCTTCTCTGTAACTTAGAGTCTTAGATTGGTGTGCCCAGGGTCACAGAGCCAGCATGTCGGAAGAGAATCTTGAATTCATGTCTTCTTGGCTCCAACCCCAGTCTCTATCAACAACCCCACGCTGCCTTTGTATCTTTAGAGAAGGATTCAACAAATAATTAGTTAAGCACCCACTATGTACAAGGTACTTAGTTATTAGAAAGTACCTTAAGGATCACCTAGTCTAAACCTCTCATTTCACAGAGGAGGAAACAGGTACAGAGAAAGAAAATGACTTTTCAAAGGTCACACAGTAATAAGCAGAAGAGATAAGATTTGAACTTGGGTTCTGACTCCAAATCCAGTGGTCTTTCCACTATTTCATACTGCCTTCCTTCTGTCCTGGGCTAGACACACATGTGGACAAAATGACAAACAGCTGCCTTAACCAAGTAAGGGTGTTACCATGGCAACAAAGATACTACACACAGGAACAGCTATCTTACTCTCCATACATGGCTTGTTCAATTATTTAACTTGCCTAGACTTCAGTGACATACTATAAATGATCACATTCATTAAAAGCAAGAGTCAGCTCAGGAAAAAAAAACAAAAACAAAAACATAAACCTCAGACAGCTGAATTGATCCAGAAAAGCCAAATATACTGCCCTGGAGTGTAAACAGCAAGGAGAAAAAGGAGGAGGCTGGAAGGAGAAGAGAAGAAAGGGAAAAGGCAGGAAAGGATGAAATCTGCACATGCTGACCCCACGTACACGCACATTCACTCACACACACACACGCACACACGCACACACACACACACACACATACACACACACACCTCTCTATGTGTCCAATGTTTGTATCCAAAAAAAAAAATTCACATAATTCTTACACATGCAATTTCTCACGATCACAAGTTCCCTAAAGTTAAAAGAGAAAATCAAAGACCTGAATGTGGCAGGGAGGGGAGTAGGGAAAGAGACATTTATCTTAATTTGTTTCATATGCATTGTCTTTTTACTTTGGAAAGCCAACCTGATCTAATGGAAAGAGTCCTACATTTGAAGATAAAAGACTTATCTCTGACTTTATCAACAAGTCACTCCCTACTCTCTGAGACTCAGTATCCCCCTCCGTAAAATTAGGGTAATAACTTTACACCACTTACTTCAAAGGGTTATTGTGAGGAAAGTATGCCATAAACACTAAACACATAAAAATAATGCAGAATTATAAGAGGCATATTTATAATTTTATTAGCTTCTAAGTGGAGATGGGTGGTCAGGCAATGAAGAAAATGTACGTATTGCCCATTATTCACTAAGTTCCAGGGAAACTGGTCCATTTCATATTCCCTATATGAGGCATTTAATCTACCATCTCCATCATTTTGCCTAGGTTTCTTGAATTCACTTGTAATCTTCAACTCTGTTTCAGAGACTCCTGAGCTTCATTTCAAATGGCAGACTCAAAGGCTCCTCTTCCATAAGACCTTCCCTGATCATCCCCAGTTGACAGTGGCATCCCTCTGTTGTATTTATTTTGTATTGGCTGACATGTTGTATCCTCCCAATAGAGTCTAAGTTCCTTGAAGGGGGAGATGGTTTCACTTTTTTCTTTGCATCCTTAGCACCTAGAACAGTGCCTGTTACACCATAGGTGCTTAATAATCTCTTGTTCTTAGATCAAAAGCCAATCACAATCAGAAATTCACTCTTTTACCTCAGTTCTATGATATGTTGTCATTACTGACTACAGCTGACCTGAGATGCTCACTCCAGAGCAGCCATAGGAAGAACAGTTAGGGCAATTGCAGATCAACAATCCACAGGACTATTCCAAAGAGCAGAGAAGTTTTACTTTTAAAATGGTAACTGATGATAATGTAATAATATCTAACATTTCATGGAACTCTAAGATTTACAGAGCATTTTCCCCATATTATCTCACTTGATCCTCCCAAATTCTGGAAGCTAGGTACTAATAATTATCTCCATTTACAGATGAAAAAACTGAGGCTGAGAAAAATTAAATGACTTACCCACAGTCTTACACTGTGGTAGGATTCAAACTCAGGTCCTCCTGACTCCACATCCAACTATGCACTAACCACTAACCCAAACTGCCTCTCTATCATACCAAGGGCATTCCAGGGCACACCTAGGTTCAGATCAGTTCAGACTTTTCAGGCCTTACCCTGCAACAAAACCAAACTCTATGACCTCATGGATGATCTCAAGTTGCTTTAAAATACTGCAGATCTACATCAATAGACTTAGGAAGCTGGCCCAGGGGACAGAAGGTGGGGGCAATGGCTTTTTGCCTTATACTGCTATATTCTCCTCTTTGACATTCCAAGGAATAAGAAAAAAAAAAGTAAAAACAGATGTCTTCTGCAAAACTCTGGCCTTAGGGCTAAAAATCTATAAAGTGCATTCAATGATGTGACTTCATGGCGAGCCACCCAAGAGACTTCTCTGAGACATTCACTTTAAAGAGGCAGAGGATTTTTAAAGAATAATTGGGGGTAGGACACCAGAAAGAAAATGACCAGTTTCCTAGAAAATACTCCTCACATACTTCATGGAAAGTAAGTCATGTGATCCTTGATTAGGGTCCAAAGAGCTCGAGTCAGGGGACCTGAGTTTGAAACCTGGCTCTTCCCCTTCCTCTGTGGGTCACATTGGACAAGCCCCTCTGCCTCTCTCAGCATTGTTTTCTATATCTTACAAACAAGGGGATTTGGACTAAATTACGTCTAAGGTCCTTTACAGCCCTAAATCTGTTATCTATCATTCCAGCTTCCCTTTCTGTATAGTGTTCCCCCGTTAGAATGGAAGCTTCTGAAAGTCAGAAACTGTGTTATTAGCTTGTATTTGCATCTCCACCCTCAGTACAATACCTGGAATATAGTAAGCATTTAACAATGCTCTAGGTCATCCCTTAATGGTCAAAGAGGACCAAAATGACACCACTCTGTTGGGGCAAGGTATAGTGTGTCCGACTGTGGCTGATCAGACCAATACAAGTCAGGAAGCCTTTACCACAGGTCAGGCAGAAATTATCCCTATGAACATTTGGAGTGCAGTTGTCTCTAAATTTGCCCATCCCATGTTTCTTTTGAGCTCCTGCTCATAGAGGACAGTGCCTTCTTTGATGCGGAAACACCAAGGTAGACAGTTCTGTGCAGTATCTCCTATGTCTTCCAATCAACCCCAAAGTTCTTCAGAGACACCTCAAGAGTGTCCTTGTATGGCTTCTTCTGATCTCTGTGTGAGTGCTTGCCTTGTGTGAGTTCTCTGTAAAATAGTCTTTTAAGCAAATGTACTTTGGCATGTGAACATGACTGGCCCATGGGAGTTGCCCCCTCTGCAGTAGAGGTTACCCTATGAATCATACTGTAATGCATCATCCTGGCATGAAGGAGAGTCTGGCTACCCAAGAGTCCTATAGTCCCACTGTCCTCTGCCCTAGTCAGAGCTCATTTGGAGTACTGTGATCAGTTCTAGGCAATATGACTTAAGAAGGACATTGACCAACTGGAGAGCATCCAGGGGAGGGAAACAAGGATGGTAAAAGTCCTTGAGTCAGGGTCTTCTGAGGCTAGTTGAAAGAACTGAGGATAGTTATTCTGGAGAAGAGAAGACTTGGTGGGGATGGGGTGTACTTAACAGCACTCTTGAAATATTAAGGGTTTTGATTTTGGAGAGCACTTGGAATGATGTCCAAAGGGCTATAAAAATGCGTATACCTTTTGACCCTGCAATACACTTCTAGGGCTGTATCCCAAAGAGATCGTACAAATGAGAAAAGAACCCACATGTACAAAAATATTTATAGCAGCTCTTTTTGTGGTGGCAAGGAACTGGAAATGGAGGGAATGTTCATCAATTGGGGAATGACTGAATAAGGTGTGGTATATGGAATACTACTGTGCTGTAAGAAATCAGTGCAGGTAGACTTCAGAAAAGCCTGGAAAGACTTATGCTGAATGAAGTGAGCAGAACACTGTACACAGTAACAGCTACAGGGTGCAAGGACTAACTTTGACAGACATCTCTTCTTAGCAATGCAAGGATCCAAGACAATTCCAAAGGACTCATGATGGAAAATGCTGTCCACATCCAGAGAGAGAACGATGGGGTCTGGATGCAGAGGGAAGCATATTATTTGCTCTCTCTTCTTTGTTTGTTTCTTTTTTCAGAGTGGCTTCTCCCATTAGTTCTAATTCTTCTTTGTAATATGACTAATATGAAAATAGGTTAAATATGAATGTATGTGTAAAGCCTGTATCACATTACACACTGTCTTTTGATGGGGGGGGAGAGATGGGGAGAAAATCTAGAATTCAAAATGTCATGGAAGTGAATGTTGAAAATTAAAAATAAATACTTTTTAAAAAATTATTAAGGATTTTTACAGGGAAAGGGGATTATATAAAATATAATTTATATATAAATATAATTTTATATATAATTATATAAAATGCTCACTTTGGCCCCAGAGAGCAGAAGCAGGAGCAACAAGTGAACATGGGGCAGAAATCCATTTAGATTTGATGGCAGGAAAAACTTCATAATAATTAGATCTGTCTAAAAGTAGAATGGACTGACTGGAGAGATGATTGATTCGCCCCCCTTAGATGTCTACATCAAGTACGTCACAGCAGGATTCTTTTTATGTATGGAGGAATTGATCTGGATAGCTGCTGAGGTCCCTTCCAGCCCATGTTTCTATCATATACCACCCAAGCACGGAGTCTGGCAAATCTTACAAAATAGGAAAATCTTCTTTAAAAACATGCCCACTGATAAGGGTCTGCTGTCTTAGCAGCCAGACCAGCATAGAGGAGTAGGGAAACACTCACCACAGAAGCACGGCCAATAGGTGATCAACTTTTTTTTTGTTTTTGGTGGGAAAGGATCACAACAATAGCTAGAGTTGAAGTCAATAAGATATGAGTTAAAATCTTGTCTCAGATACCTACTGTGTGACCCTAGGTAAGTCACTTAACCTCCCTCAGCTTCAGTTTCCTCATCTGTAAAATATGGAGAACAACAACATAGGTTTTTGAGGATCAAATGAGATACAGGTAAAGCGCTTTACAAACCTTAAAATGCTATAAAAATGCCAGCTGGTTATTAACAAGTCACTCTTGAAACCAGCTACACTAAGGTATGGAAGTGTTGTGATCTGTAAACCTCAGCAGAGAATGAACTCCATAGATGCATATCTTTGACATAAGTGAAGGACGATGAGCTGAATCTGATCTCTGATTCAGAATTTACTTCCAATGATAGGGTTCACAACTCAGCCTTGCCTACCCTTTCTGCATGGTTCCTGTTCAGCTCTTCCTGTAGGCTCATTACTTGGTTTTTTTGGTTTTTTTCTGACAGCCTGAGGGTCCCCAGGCAGCACCCTGGCTGTCCATCTTTTCCACATCATGTGACTAAGCCATCATCTTCTCTTCTCATAAAATCCCTACATAATGCCTTTCCCCTCCTCTTTGGAACTACTCATTGGTTATATGCTACAGCCTGCTCATGCTTAGCTTAGCATGTACCTCTGGAGAATTAAAAGCAATGGAAAAACAAAGTTCTGAGGATGTGATGATAATTCTGTGCTTGGCAAATACCACCTTGCTTAACTAAATAGTAATTGTTTCTCTTTTACCCAGGAACTCTGAGGGTCTTCCCCTCCCAGTTCGATTTTTTTTTTAATTAAAGGGGCCATCTATTGAGTAACTTAAAGAATCCTATTCATTGAATGGGTGTATCTCACTCAAAGTGAGAATGTGATAAGACCTTAGCCTGAAAGGACCAGGGTCTCACATTGTATCCTGGACCATCTTTGGTCGTCCTGATGAATATCAGGTCACTGCACCTGGATGGCTCAGGAGAAGAAAGTGAGGTTGGTGATCTTGGACAGCCCTCCCTCCCTCAAATCAAAGTCAGCGGCAAGTCACATCATCTTCTTGATGTCATGGTCCTCTTCGAGAACAAAGGACAAACACAACAACTCAAAATAAAGTTTTTATGATACCTATACAAAAAACAAAAACAAAAACGAGCCCAAATACTTATAGAAGGAATGGATAACAACTCAAAGCGAAGAAGATGTAAATCACTCCTATAAATGCATCAATCACCTGATAAAGCTGCTTGACTTTTACAAACCCTTCACAAAGGTATAATTTTATTCATACACTAACACAAAACACAAACCTGAGCCTTGGGTATCATTTACACAATTAAAATCTTACTGATTACCATATAAAATTGCTTAAGACCAAACACCTCTTATATCTGACAACATACAAAGGAATGGGTTATAATTATTCTGGGGCTCTAATTGAGTGAATGCTTTTAGATACTTGATCAAACGCTGAATCTCATTTCCAGTCATTTAATCTGGCTGTACAAATATATTTCATGGACAAAAGGGACCCTGTCCCTACCTAAGCGGACAAGATACATGGATTGTTTTAAGGTCTTTGAAAAGTTTTAAAATTCTTAACCATTATGAAAATAAATTGTGAGGATGATAGAACCAATCTGGAAAGGTTATTGAGAAGCAAACTAAATTTTCTTCTCACAGATGAAACAGATTAATTCTACTAGCCACAAGGCAGTTTTTCTTTTCATTTACAATCACCAGTTTTCATTTTGCTAAGAAGTTAAAATAACACTCAGTCAAGTTTAATTATATAGGATGGAGGTCCCAAAATTCAATTTGATATGCACTTATTAAGTACCTACTATGTACAAGTCCATGAAAATGAGATCTGTAGTAGTTCATAGGTTCACAGACTGAAGATCATTAGTTCATAGTTTCAGGGCCAAGAGTATTCACAGGAATTCTAGTCCATAGGATCACAGTACAGGTTTAAAACTAAAACAGACATCAGAGGTTATCTCATTCAACCCCTTCATTTCACAGATGAGGAAACTGAAACCCAGGAAGGAAGGTCACACAGAAAGGCAGAAGTCATGATTTGAACTCATTTCCCCAATTACCTAACTGAATACTAGAGACAATCTCTCTTTGCTGACCTCCGCACTTAGAGACAGGGAAACTGAGGCCCAGAGAGGTTAAGATCACTCAAAGTCACACAGGAATATAGAGCAAGTCACAGAACTGGGACAGTTAGGTGGCACTGTAGATAGAGCATGAGGCCTAGAGTCAGGAGGACCTAAGTTCACATTCAGCCTCAGACACTTACTTAGCTATGTAACTTTGGGCAAGTCATGTTTGACTCAAAAAAAAAGAAAAGAAAAAAGTAACAGAACCAAGATTTGAACCTAAAATCTGTGCTCTTTCTATGACACCATCATGTCACCAATGCCACAGTTTGCTTGAGTTTATCTAACTCCTTCTGGGTTTCTTCATGATAGGTAGGATGCAAAACAGCATGAAAGCACCTGCTATCAGGTAAGGAAAGGAGCACTGAAAAAATAGAAGAGCATCAAAGGGAGGGAGAGGTTGCACTGAGGAGAAATTATTGTCAGATTTTATTTAGGGTAAGCCCAATTTTTCTAGATACTTTTTAGTTGAATGAAAAGATATGAACCATCTATCTTGGGATCAAAAAACTTTCTGCCCAAGAGAACAAGGCAAATTATATTCACTCTCTTTTTCCAGGTGGGCCTTACAAATATGGCCAAGAAAGAGATTATTTTAAAATAAAAAACAAATACTTCCTTGAATGTATTTATACCATCTTAAAAATTAAGGAGAGAAAGTAATCTGAACTACATACTTTAAAAAGTTCAACAGTGAAAAAAGAAGTGAGGAATTTGCCAGTTACCTCACCAGAGAGCTGCTTACCCTTCTGGTCTAGATGTTGACTCATCTGCATGCTTAAAATGACTCTGGAGGTCAAGTTTGCACAGGAACAACCTCCTACGTGGCACCTTTTCTGTGAGAGAGAGGGCACAGGTCACGTCTGTTCATTCAGTTGGCATGGTGCCCCAGGGAGCCAATCATCTACCAAGATGATGCTGTTCAAGAAAGAGTCAGTCCCACTCCCTGGGAGCCTAATTGGTTATCATCACATAACAGTGACTGCCTGCTTCTTCATGAGTAGCACCGTGCTAAGGTTAAGTATAATTCCAAAAGAATTTGCTCTCCTTGTTCACACGGAGGAATTTTACTGAAGCATCCTGGGGAGAGAGAAGGAAATAAGGTAGGGAATGAGTGAGCAAAAGAAGGAGGGAAGGAAAAAGGGAGAAGGGAAGAGGATACAGGAAAACCAAAGTAGGAATGAAGGAGAAAGGCAAAAAAGGAGAGAGGGGAAGAAGAAAAGCAGGTTAAAGGACATGAAGGAAAGAGGGTTAGAGAGAAGGAAAGAAAAGAGAGAAAGGAAAGAGATAAGGGGGAAGGAGAGAGGGAGAGAAAAAATGAAAGCGAGAAGAAGAGGGGAAGGAGAAGGAAGGAGACAGAGAAGGAATGACAGAAGGAAAAAAGACAGAAGGAGGGAAGAGAAGGAATGAGTGAAAAGGAGAGGGGGAAGGAGAAGGAAGTGGAAAGAAGAAAGAAGGAAGGAGAGAAGGAGAAAGAAATGGAATGAAAAAGAGAGAAGGAAGGAGGAAAGTGAGGAGAAGAGAGAAGGAGAAAATGTCAGCGGGCAGCACGAAGGTCAGCTGACAATTTGGGGTCGAGGTTTCTCGGCATTTGTTTTGTTTGCTGTTTGTTTAATTTCATATAATCTGAAGTCTTGTGAGTGAAAAGTCAAAAAATACAGAAACAGCAGAAGAAAGTCAGTTGAGGTCAGTGGCAAAGGCAGAGCTGATCAGGAAGGTTAAGGAGACAGGTCGGACCTTTGGAAATCTGCCAAATGAATGACAGAGGGTTCCTTTCCTCTGTGTCTGTCTCGGGGCTTGACCTCATCCAACAACAGAGAAAACCAGCCCTCCCTGACTTGCAGATTCAGTCAGTGTCACTCTGAGACGTCTGGTCAGACCAGAAACCTAAGGGCTGGTCCTAAGTCTGAATAACCTTCCTGTGTCAGCAACAAGACAACTTCCAGCTTGTCCAGAAGTGCCAGGGAAGGGGTACAGGCAGGTTATGGCAAGCCCTCCACTACTCGGATGGATCCTGGGCTGCACCCTAGACCCCAGAGCAAGGGGAAGACGAAGCAATACTGAGCACCAGCTAACTGAGTCAGGTCCCTCCACTCCCTGGCAATCTCGGAGTCTCCCTGAAATGTTAGGATTAGTGGAGCCAAGGGCTCACTGGTGATCTCATTGGTGGAAGGAGCTCCCACTAAGGACCTTCCTTTAACAATGCAGAGCTCCAGCTTTCCAGAACTAGCTCCTGTCTACTATACGACTCTGCCTCTAGTGGAGATGAACAAACTATATTCACTTCTTAGAGCTACAAAGAAACAAAGTGATACAATCTTATTATATAATATCCCTAATCCAAGTTAGAGAGGCAATGTGGTTTAGCAGGACTTCTTAAACTTTTTCCACTAAGGACCCCTGCAGCTTTTTTTAAACGTGGGTCTCAATCCCACTTTTAAGATACGCTGGAGAGGGCTAGTTTTGGAGGCAGGAAGGCCTGAGTTCAAGTCTTACCTTTGATACACAGTAGCTATAGAACGACAGCCCAATCACTTTAAATGTCTGAGTCTCCGGCAATTCTCTAAGATGATGTAAATTATACCCAGGGAACCCAAGGAACTCACAGGTCGGCTGAATACTTTAAAATCTCACTGCTGCCAGGTAACTCGCCAAGACTGTAAGTTACAGACAAGTTAGCAATTTGTATCTGAGAAGGCAGTTCCCTCACTGAAAAAGCCACATACCATGATGAAACCATGGGTCCAGCCCAACACTGCAAAAATAATCCCACCACAATCTTCTCAACTCTATCCCAAATCCTAATATGACCAGCTTTTGCCTACTAGTTCTTCCAGGCCTTTTCAAGGGTGCTGGCCAATCTTCCCATTGGGACTGCTTCCAGGCAGCGAGGCGGTACAGCGGACAGAGTGATGGACCTGGAGTCAGAAAGACTCATCTTGCTGAGTTCGAATCCAGCCTCAGACACAAGGTGTGTGACCTTTAACTCTGTCTGCCTCAGTTTCTTCATCTATAAAATGAGCTGGAAACGGAAATGTCACCTACTCCAATGTTTTTGATGAAAAAAAAACCCAACTCAAATGAGGGCCACAAAGAGTCAGACATGACTAAAAAATGACTAACCTACATATATCCATCCACCTAGAAATGGGCTCTCTGAGTTCTCATTCATCCTATATTCTCTGTCTTCTAGGCTAAGGAAAAAGGCCTCAGGATAAACTTCATGCTAGGTATAGCCTTTCCTCTGGCATGCAGCAACACTGACCTGTACACCTTAAATAATATATAACAGGATTCTTACAGTAAGGAAAGACTCTGTTACTACTCCTCTTCTTGAGACCTGAGATACTGCTCCACTCTTCTAATTGTCTCTTTCTCCCAGAGGAAAAACTACAGTTCTCAAAAAGGCAGAGAAAGTTTAGAGTCTTCCCTGGGATGAAGGAGAGAATTTCTGTGAAAGATTTTTACGGTTTAACTTTTTTTTAAAAAAAAAAAAAAAAAAGGACCCAAGTTCCCTACTAATCCTCTTGTCAAGTATATTTTTTATCTTATTTTCTTGAAGAAATATGTAGTAGACCTATGACTATTTGCAACCCCACTTGATTAAATGGGCAGTCATAGAAAAATATAGATAAGCCAATGGATTTTTATCTCTGCCTGAAAATAGAGGCATATTTACTGATAAAACACCAGACAACTAAATGGAAGAAGACCTACAAGGCCATTTAACTGCACTGGTGCTGCAGAAAGTATGTGTGTATATGTGTATATACACATGTGTGTATGTGTGTACATATGTATTTGTATATGTATGCATATATGTATGTATATGAATACACATACATGCACATATATAAGAATACACACACATACATGTATACACACACACAGATTTTGAACTTCACTTGGCTCCCCTGCTCAGCCTATTTCTCTTCCTCCCCATCAAGCATCCCACCAATAAAAATGATAACAATACAATAAGAGTGAGTCAAGATATCCAATTCCAGAGGTGCTGCCCTCTTAAATCAAACATTTCCCTTCAACTGACCACATCAGTCTCATGCTGACTCAACACTAATGGAATATCTGATTAGATTTCTATTTTGTAGGGAAGGGATTATTTGTCATCGTTCCAACAAGCATGAAAATCTACCCCTGTTTGAATAAATCTGAAAAATAATTACAACCCTTTTACCTCTGCTACTATGGAAAATGTAATAATATTTTTTAAACTGTCATTATGCTTTTTTGAGCTGCCACATATGGCAGAGGTTGGAAGAAAAAGGATGGGCTTAGAGATTTACAGCCACAGGGAAAATGTAGCTATCACCACGATTGTCACCCTCCCCCAAAAAACATAACTCAGTACATACCAATTGATTAAATTCCTTTCCCCAACCCATCCAACTTTTCCCCACTTTTCCTATGTCTACAGATAGATACCATTTGCATTAGTTCAAAAATGTAACATTAATGAATGAGTATGGCAGAATTTAAGATCTAGTTAGTCTCCAGTGTCATAAGAAAACCAAACGGCAAATTCTAAGACAAACATTCCAACAACAGGAGCTAACCAAAACCTGGCAGATTTTCAGTTTCCCAAGCATGGCTTAATCTGTTCTGCTTTGTCAGGAATGCCTTTTCAAGACTGACTGCAAATATTTTCAATATCCAATCCTAGACAAATCAAATTGGTTTGACCAAAAGTTCATACGTTCAGAAAACTGTTCCAAATTTTTAGATACCATAACTTTTTCTGTGCCAGTAATCTAACATGAAAAAAATTAAGCATTCTTCCTAAGCAATCAACAAATGATTTTGACATTATTCTACAGAGGGCATTTTAAAACAGCCAAGGGTGGGACTGAGGATGGTTGGAACTATGGAATTATCAATGCAGCAAGGGTATAAATCCATTCTTCCTTCCATTTGAGTTATAGAATTTCTAAGCCCAATTACTGAACTTCCTAAATGATGTCCCATGGGATCCATGATCTTATTAATGTGAGCATTCCTTGTAAAAATGAAGACTAAAACCAATCCACAACTGCCCGTTCTCTCTTTCATCTCTATCCTCCCACAAAAAACCCACTAGGGGGAGTTCAAACAATTTTCTAAGAACTAAGCGACCAGTTAAGTATCCTCCTTCTCTCTCCTTCCATCCCTAGACTCAGGTCATAGGTGCACAGATTCATAACTAGAAGGGCCATGAAAGATCTAGTTCAAATCCCCTGGTTTTTATAGCTAAAGACAGACGGAACTTACCGAAGATGGCAAAGGCAGTAACAGAGCCAGGATTCCAGCTAAGGCCTTTAACATCACATCCAGTGTTCTTTCACTACACCATATTCCTTCTTTAAGTATCATCAACTAGAGTGGGATTGAAACCCACAATCTTTACATTATTTAAGATGATCACTGGAAGCCCAATGTTCATTCTTTCTCAATATGATAATACCAAAGCATATTGATTTACATCATTGGACCTGGGGGACCTCTTCCAAGCATATCTTGGAAATTAACAAGAATAGGCAGTGAATACCATCTTCCATTGGAAAACTATCCAGCAGAGGTTGGAAAAATCACTTTTTGAGTAAGTAGTAGAAAGGATAACTGGTCATTTATGAGGCACATTAGATGGCTTCTCAGGTGCCTTTTATCTCTGAGATTCTGTGATCTGGTATGTGCCAAGGCATATAAAGTGTCAGAACATACTCCTCTGAGGAATCCTGACTAAAACATTAAGTTCTCTAGCCTGAATGAGACCACAGACATCAGTCTGATCCCTGAGAAGGTCCCATGTGATGTGACCGGAGCCAAAAGCCCCTAATTCCAAATACATTTTTGCACATATATGAACATCGTCAAGTGTTAGGAGCATCTATCAAGAGAACTGTGGTTAGCTTAATACCAATTCCTTGAAAAACTCTTGAAAGTTACATATTCTAAAGATACTGGATCCACATCCTACACAAACCGCAACATCCTCCCAGTGTAGACTCCATCCTTAACAGCATTCCCATCCCACATGTTTGTAAACAGATGAATGTTCTTGTAGCCTCTTTCATCCATATCTATTTAAACCAGCAACTAATTTATTTCAAAGAAAGAAGAAAACAGGCAAACACACTGAATTCATTACCCAGGGGAGGCATTGTACTTAATGGTAATTAATCAAACTTTTTTCCTCTCCTGTAGAAAACCAGCCACATAAATAACCATATCAAGAAGATCAATGGAGCATCTGTTTTATCTTAAAAAAAAAAAAACAGAAACAACAACTCATCTGGCTCTCAGATGTTTCTGGTACACCTGAAACTAAAGTCATTTCCAGGAAAAAGCTACAGCTTTCTATTAACAAACAGAATGCAGCTATCATCTCTTCCCTCCATTGGTTTTCTACAGTAATTATATACTTTTATATATACATGAACACATACTGACACAGGTGCACAAGAGTATAAACACATACATAAAAAACACATAACAATATCATTAAAATTCAAGCTGGTAAAGATAAAGCTCTTGAGAGTTCACTTAATTTTTGAGAAAGGCAAATGTTCGTTCTTTGGGAGACAGGTTTCTACTTTTTTTAAATAATTCTATACAGAGCAGAGAACATTTCTTTAAAAATTGTTCATGTCCACAACAGCAACAGGAGGGGCTCAACAAATATTTTATAAGACCTAGAGTTGGAAAAGACTAGGAATCATCTTGTAAAAGAAGCCCACTCTTTCAAAAAAGGAGAAGTGAGACCCAGAGAGCAGAAGTGGCTTAGCATCTACATGCCAGAAACAGTAAAAAGGTGAGCTAGAATTTGAACGCAGTTCCAAATGCCCAATGTCATCTCTCTCTACTGTTCCATTTGTAAGTGAATGAACGAATTTAACAATGCACGCATGAAATTCCTAATGAGGAGAAATGAATAAAAATTACTGAGACAAATGGCCAATTTTTGTTTTTTATGTCTCTCACAGCAAGTCTTAGGAACAACTAACATATGACCATACTATGGGGAGCTATAGTCTTTGTGGTCCTTAGAAAATCAATCTTTGCAGAGCAAAATCCCATTTTTAACAAGCTATTGATTTAACAGTTGTGCCTAACATGAGGCAGCAGTAGGGATGTCATTATCCTCATCACCCATTGCCAGTTACACACACTTTCTTGCACTAACTATAAATTCATTGACTTTCTGATGTAATTATCATCTCACCAATTTAATGTTGCCTTTCTGGTTTTCTTACCATGATGTGAATGGCAGAAGAAATCTATTCAGGATCTCCTTTTCTTAATGGATACCCTATTGGTATCTTTGAAAATGAAGGCAAAATGTCTTTGGTTAGAACAGGGCCATGAATCCAGAAGTATATATACTCTGCACAGTAGAGGATTCATTAGAAGTCAGTAAGCTCCTGTCACATTCCAGGCATTATGTTAAGTAATTGAGATACAAAGACAAAAACAAAGTAGTCACCACTCTCAAAGAACTCATATTCTGCTAGGTGAATACAACACATATACAGGTAGATAAATACCAAATATACACAAAATAGACAGTAAGGTAATTGGCCAGAGGGGAATATGAAGAACAGTTATCATTGGGAGAGTCAGGCCAGTGTTCTTGAAAGAAGTGGCCCTTGAGATGCATTTTAAAGAAAAGGAAGGATTCCCAAAAATCAAAGTAAAGGACGGCCCTATTAGCTCTCCATTTATGATCCCATGCCCCTAAAGAATTCCAGGTACAGAGGACAGCCTGTGCATACAAGGAAAGAGGAGGAAATCAAGCATCTATTAATCACCTACTATGTGCGGGCATTGCTCTAAGTGCTTTACAAATATTTTCTTACTTGATCTTCACCACAACTCTGCTATTATTTTCTCCATTTCACAGTTGAGGAAGGTTCAGTGATTTGTCCACAGTCACACAAGTAGTGAGCGCCTGAGACTGGATTTGAACTTAGGTCATCCTGACTCCAGACCCAGCATTCATCACCTGCTGACTTTTTCTGTTCCTACATAATTCATTTTCGGAGGCCATGGAGTTCTCAGATTGGCTGCTCTCCCTTCTTCTCTCTCTTTTTTTTTAATCTTTCCTCTCTTCTCTCCTGCCTTTTCTTCTCTCTCTTCCTTCACTTTTCTCCCTCCTCGCTCTTTTTTCTCTCTGTCCTCTTTCTTTCCACTGTTCTTCCTCCTCTCCTCCAGCCCAGTGACAAGGGATGGTTCTCTAAGGAAGGGATCGGGAAAATAGCTTTGGAATTGAAGATAATATTAAAACACCCATGTTGTCCTTAAAGTTTTCTGCCAGCAGTGTTATATTCAGGTAATTATGGGCAGCAGTTCTATCTATGATAAGAACTGAATTTCCAAGGGTATTTTTGAGGTCTATATTTGTAGGATGGGATTTGTCAACTGTTAGTTTATGCAAAGCAAATATCTGACATATAAATCCAACCATCTGGTCAATGACATACTCTGTGTTAAACTGTTGAGGGCTGAGGAGTTTCTACCTTTCACAATTTGCACTGATCAGCAAGTTGAGGCTCCTTAAGGATAACCTGCCTATATCATTTCCTGAATTGCCATCATAACCACCTTCCTTTCTATGGACAGCTCTGCACGACTGATTGTCATCAACATCATCATCATCATTATTATTCAAGCCCCTGGCATACCTTGAACAGCTCCTTTTGTTGCTCATTTCAGTGATTTTTAGTCATTTCAGTCATGGCTGACTTTTCATGACCCCATTTGGGGTGAGAGATACTAGAATAGCTTACCAGTTCCTTCTCTAGATGCTCATTTTACAAATGAGTAAACTGAGGCAAGTGGGGTTAAGTGACTTACTCAGGGGGCCAGATTTGAACTCAAGAAAATGATTCTTCCTGACCCCTGACCTAGCACACTATCCACTGTGCCACCTAATTGCCTGAACGGTCTCTTAGTTTAACCTTATCACAAGGATGACAATGACACTGACAGCATTCTGAAAGTGTTTTAAGGTTTGCAAAGCATTTCACATATATATATATATATATATATATATATTGATGTTAACAATAACAATAACCCTATGAGGAAAGTTATTATTAATCCCATTTTACAGATGATGAAACTACGGATGGGAAAGGCTAAGTGACTTACCCAGAGTCACCCAGTAAGTATCCAAGGCATTATCTGAACTCAGGTTGATTTCAAATCCAGCATGCCATTTGTACTACCACCTAGCTTTCCCTCTCCCTCTCCCTATTCCAAGAAGGATTACCTACACCCTTTGTACTTTCTGGCACGTCTAACCTTATTTCAGCTTGTAATTAATTATTTTTCATCTCGGAACCTTCTTTGCCTCCTCAGCTTAGTATTTAAAGTCCTTCACAATCGGGCTTGTCTAATCTACTTCTACAGGCTTAACCCACATCATTCCCCATCGTGTATTCTACGCTGCAAACAACCTCCTTCTCTCCTCTTCCCCCAAAGAGGGTTCCATGACTCTTCTCACACTCTCCTCCTTCCCTGGACTCCAGCCCCCTTCTCACCTCTACTTGTTATGATGGTCACTGGCTCCTTCCAGAGCTCAGCCCGATGCTTTCCTGATCCCCTCAGTTGCGAACTCCCCAGGAAGGGGATTTCAGCTTTCTTTCTGGCTTTGTATAACTGTATAACCTGGTAGATCCTTGCTTAATAAATGCTGCAGGATTACAGTCAACTGCTGATTTTTCTGAAGCTAATATTATTTCTACCTCTGCCTATGAAATTTCTGACAAGGCACTGAAGCAAGGCCTCTTCTTTCCATCCATTACAGACAGCTGTACTGATGCATGAAGCAGCACCTATCCTTTACTAATATCTAGGCTTCTGCATGTCTGAGAGATAAAGAAACACCTTAACGTGAAAATATGTTTAACATGAATGTATATGTAAAGCACACTGTCTTGGGGAGGGGGTTAAGTAGGAAGGGGGAGAAAATGTAATACTCAAAAATTTGTGGAAATGAATGTTGTAAACTAAAAATAAATAAATATTTTTTTTAAATATTAAAAAAAGTAAAAAAAAAACCATATTAGATACAATCTTAACAACTTACGTAGAATGCTAACCCTCTGGAGAAAATCAGAAGGATGATGAGACAATGAATGAAATGAATTCCTGAATCTTAAAACTGAGTGCCCCATGAGAAATGTATTTAATATGTGAGCTTTTGTTTTTAATACTGACCATCCAGAGAGCAGTGTCCTGAAATAAAGAACCTTCTTCAGAGATGGCCTGGGTTCAAGGTCTGCCCACGACACCAAGTCATTTAAACTCTCCATGTTCCCAGACTATAAGTGGAAGAGCCGGTGCTAATCTGTACCAGTAAAGGAAGGCACACCCTTGGGAGTCAAGAGGTAGAGTTAGCATCGTGGATAAAGAACTGAACTTTAAGTGAGGAAGCCTTGGATTCAAATCTTACCACAGTCATATACTAGATTTATAACCGTGGGCAAGCAACCTAAGTTCCTGTAGACTCAGTTCCCAGCTATAAAATGGGGACATTGCAATACCAGGTCTATAGGGACCACAGACTTCTGTTAGGAATATAAGGCAAAGGTATGGAGGTGGCCAGAGTAGGACGAGGGAGTGGACAGCTTGTCTCCTACCTGAGAATGTGGTCACTTCTTACCAGTAAAACTCTATCCTCGAATAACTCTCATTTCTCTGCCTGCTCCAGTTCCAGTATCATCAAGTCACCTTGAATTGGGATGGGAAAGGCAAACTGAAAAAGGTTAAACTGCTGAACCTTTGATTTCATGCACTTAGACTCTTAACTATTTCCATATTTATGAAAAGTCAAATTATGAAGGAGTTTTAATGGCTGGCTAGATGTAAACAGCTGAATGTGTACCTAGGAGCTGGAAGGTCACAGTACATTAACACTGCCAGAGCACTCTGTCTGTCTCTCTCCATCTGTATGTCTGTCTCTTTTCTTTTCATTCTTTCGTTTTTGGAGGCAACTGAGGTTAAGTGACTTGCCCAGGATCACACAGATAGTAAGTGTGTGAGGCCACATTTGAACTCAGGTCCTTCTGACTCCAGGGCTGGTGTTCTATCCACTGTATCACATAGCTGCCCCTTCCCCCCAAGTCATGTTTCTAATGCATATTTTTATGAACATGTCAAGCAGCTGAGTTGTTTTTTATATTGATGGGCTTCCTCACTGCTGGAGGAAAGAGGCTTTACTACTAGAACTACAAGACGAGTCAAATTTGGATGAAGCATGTGAGATGGTTTCATAATTTTCTTCTTGAATTTTTGACAAAACTTTACCAAGTTGCTTTCCAATTTAAGAAATGTAGAGAAAGACATGGGTTAAAAAAAAGGTTGTAAAGAAAATGAGGGTTATATTACTGGCCTTTAAGGTCCTTCTCAGTTTCTATGATCCTATAAGTTTCATACAGGGATGATATCACAGGTCTGGTCATTAAAATAAGCAAAGCAAGCAGGCCAACTAGGCAGAATCTTTTCTATGTCCCAGGTCCCTCCAGCAGTCTGGTAGGGACCCCTTCTCAAGGTGATACTTTAAAATGGATAAAGTAAAATAACAGGAAAACAATGATATTGAAATCCAGTTATCAAAATGTTTTTAAAAGCAAATCCACAGACTTGACATTTAGAATTCCTAGCCTAGGTTGCATCCGTTTATATAGTACTTGCTATGTACCAGGTACTGTGCTAAGTGCCTTACAAATACTAATTTACTTAATCCCCACAAGAACCCTGGGAAGCAGATGCTATTATTATCCCTATTTTAGAGATGAGAAAAGTGAAGCAAATAGAGCTTAAGTGACTTGCTCAGGGTCACACAGCTCGTCTGAGGTAAAATTTGAACCCATTCTTCCTGACTCCAAGCCCAAAACTTTACCGATTAGTTCAAGGAGAAAGGGTAGCCTCAGAATCAAGAAGATGTGAACTCCTCTCGCCTCTGAAACAGACTAGTGGTATAAATCTGGGCAAGTCATTTAACTTGTCACTGACCAGACAACTTTTTTAAAAAAAAATTTAATATATTTTATTTTTCCCCCAGTTACATATTAAAACAATTTTAAACCTTTTTTTAAGTTTTGAGTTTGAAAATCTATTCATCCCTTCCTTCCCTTTTCCTTCCCTGAGAGACTATAATCAGATTATAGGGTATACATGTGCAAATCATGTAAAATATTTTCATATTAGTCATTTTGTATAAGGAGCCTTGAATAAAAGATAAAGAATAAAAGAAAGAAATAAAAAAAATAGCATGCTTCAGCCTGGATTCATTCAATATCAGTTTTTTTCGTCATTAGTCCTTTGAGATTGTCTTGGACCTTTCTATTGCTAAGAATAGCTAAGCAGACAGTTGTTAGTCACACAGTATTTCTGTTACTGTGTACAATGCTCTCCAGGTTCTGTTCACTTTACTTTGCATCAGTTCATGTAAGCCTTTCCAGATTTTTTTAATGAAATCATCCTGCTTGTCATTTCTTATAGCACAATAGTATTCCATTACAATCTTACCAAAGCTTGTTTAGCCATCCCTCAACTGATGGGCATACCTTCAATTTCCAATTTTTAATCATCATAAAAAGATCTGCTATAAATATTTTTGCATAAATATGTCCTTTCCTACAAATAACTGAGATACAGATGGAGCATTAGTACTCAGGAAACTCTCTTAAGACTGTAAATTATAGATAAATCAGTCAATTATCAAGCATTTATTATCCTTACTATGTGCCAAGCATTTAGTGAAGCATTGATCCTGAAGAAAAACAAAAACAGAGTCCCTGTGTTCTTGGAGTTTACAACATCCTAAAGGGGGTAGACAATATTGAAAAAAAAAAGTTTAGATACATAGATAAGGTAAATGCTACCAATCTATATCAGTGAAGGGGATTTTCCACACTGGGAGTTTCCCAAACCTGCTGAATCACAGCTCCTAATGTCACAGATTTAGAGCTTGCAGGGACCTTGGTAGTGTCTAGTTCAAGCTCTTTATCTTTTTAAACAGGGACCTGAGGTCCAGGAACAGACAAGTATGGTCACTTGCCCGCAGTTAATACAGGCAGTAAGGAACAGAGTTAGAATTAAATTAGATTCTCTGACTCCAAATTCAGCCTGATCTCCACTGCCCTACACTGCTTCCACCAGATCAACCAAAAAAGAAAAAAAAAATCACCTTTCCCTGCTCTCCCTTTCCCAATGAAATCCAGTTGCAATCTTTTCTCATGTGATACTTTTTATTTCATTTCTGATTTCCTACTCCCTTCCAAGGTAAGCTCTGAATTATTAGAAATAAAAAGACAAGCATCTCTCAACAAGGACCAAAAAAAAAAGTTAATGTGGAGATCAGAAGCAGCTCTGGACATGCTTCTCCTCTGATCAAAGCATTAAACGCTGAAAACTTAAGCAAGGTGCTTACGGCAGAGGGTCTAAATGGCCAGCACAGCCTTCAGTGTCAACTCAGGAAGGGTCATCCTCACGGTGCTGATAATGGCGGTACTCCTACGTCTCTAAAATGAAATCTCATAGCATAAACCAAAATGGGTCTCTGGTGTGGGGCAAAGCTGCTTCAGAAAAGATGCAGGTAGACACCCTTCTAAACTAACAGTCTTGGGAGGAGGGATTAAAAAACCCCAAAACTAAGAATTACTTGAATCTAGGCTGCATCCATGTATAAAGTCCCTTTGTATTCTCTTCAGTCTTCCTTTACTGGCCAATATCATTCGGTGTGCTCTGCAAGACCACCTAATTTTCCCATTTTTCTTGTTACCCTTTGGACTCTGTGATTGAATACTTTTCATATTTCCAGTTGAATTGTGGAAAATCAGCTATTATTTGCTCCCCAAGAACTTCCAACAACTTGATTCTTTCATTATTTTGTAAAAAAAAAAAAAACTACACTATTTCTATCCCAGCTCCACTTCAGTATTGTACAGGAGAATGAGCACTGGACTTGAAGTCAGAGGGCCTGGATTCAAATCCTGCCTCTCATTTCATAGCTCTCTCTAAAATGAGAACTGGCTTCTATAGTCCCTTTCAGCTCCAAATCTATGGCCCTAGGAGCCCCATATCACTGGTTATTGATTTCTTTGGCTACTTCCACCTCAGATCAATAGCTTGCTTCGCTTTTGTATTTCCTCCCTCCCTCTGCTGGGCCATCTCCAGTCATCCTGATGAATATCCAGATGGCTCTGGAGGACAAAGTGAGGCTGGTGACTTTACACAGCCCTGCCTCACTCAAATCCAAGTCACGGTCCTCTTCAAGAAGGAAGGGTAAACCAGCACACAATCTTCCCTCGAAGGCCCACACCCACATTCACCCGTCCCAAAAAGGGGAGACACAAGAAAAGCTTATTTGGAACCTTTTCCATCCCAAAGTCATCATCCATTATATAATGCTGTCAAGACAGAGAGTGTTTTATGAGATTTAAATAGCTGTTACCAGAGAAAAGCCAGCTGATAGAGACAGGTCTTTGCACTGCCTAATCTGTATCTAATCTCTGCTACTAATCTCACTTAGTAAACTCAACGGTTTTTGATGAATATCTTAATTTTTCTTCCTCAGGCTGCCTTTTGGCCAAGCAAAGATAAAATGCTTTTGTTCCTTTATTGCAGAGGGAGCCATTAATGGCTCACATTTTGGGGTGAGAAGAGCTCATCCATCCACATCAGCATGGTCCCTGGTTATTGTTATTAAGGAATGAGCTCTTAAGTTTTGGGTTCAGATAAGAAAAAAAGGTAATAAAGGTTAGCATAACTTAAGCTTCCTTTCTCCAGAGCTGAGGCAAGAGTCTGGGGATGGGAGAGCCGAGTCTTGTTCTCTAAGTACAAAGCTAGGAATTGGTCCTTAAGGACTCTGCCATTTGGGGAAGTCACCTCATTTCTCTGGACCTCATAGTTTCCTTATATGATTGGAACTGTTTGGTATTTTTTTCCTTTCTTCTCGAGGAGGACCATGACATCAGGGAGGTGATGCCATGGCTTGCAACTGAACTGATTTGAGTGAGGGAGGGCTGTGCAAAGTCGCCAGACTCACTTTCTCCTCTGGAGCCATCTGGGTCCAGTGACCTGATATAGGTTAGGCCAACTGGAGATAGCCCAGGATGCAGTGGGGGCCTTTGACCTTTTCTAGCTAAAGTCTTTTAATAGGACTCAGTTTGACTGAGGCAACTCCCATTCAGTGATTACAGCTTTACATGAAATAGAGCACAGAATGCCTCTTTACCTAATTAAAAAAAAAATCAATCTGGGAGGGGAAGACCCTCAGAATTTCTGTCCAAAACAGAAACAACTGCAATGTACATTCATTCTGAGCCAACCAGGGCTCAACTGTGACCAAGCAGGGTTTGGCCTTGAACCTCCTCTTGGCCAATCGAGGAGAGCTAGAGTGATTTGGGGGTCTAAATCTACAATCTTATAAACTCCACTGATTTTCCCCTTAATGGTAATTCTTAATGGTAATCTCCGTGGAATCTCTAGTTGCCTACTCATTTTGAAAATGCTCTTGATGAGAGTTGATAGATAAAATGCCATAAGATGATTACTTCAAGGAGAAAGGAAACAAAACTGTAGTGTTGGGAAAGAAAGAGGTATAAATATCAAATGTAGATCAAATTTTACAATTGCTTCTAGAAGAAAGGTATTTGAAATTGTAAGTGACCCAAGCTGGCCCCTACCAACTTTTCCAATCTTAGCTCTACCTTGATTCCAATGTAAATCATCTGTTCCAAGCAAGACCAGGGGAAGACCTTCAACACAAACACGATCCGTATTTCAAGGGTAGGCTTAAATCCTGCCTTTTACATAAAGCATTCCAGGACCATCCCAGTCCACAACGGTGCCTTCTCTCCTTCCCAGTCCTAAAATAGTCACTTTGTTTCCCACTTATTTGGCATATTCTCATATTTTACCCCATATTGACATCTCATTCCCTTTTTTTACATGTATGAACTGGGGCCAAGTCACCCAGAATGGACACCAAATGTTCATTTCAGCCCTAAAAATCAATCAATCTATGACCACACAATGAAAAAATATTTACTGAACACAGGCAAGGCCTTGCACAGGAAGCCTTCCCCAACCCCTCTTAATTCCCATGCCTTACTGCTGTTAATTATTTCCTATTTTTCTAGTCTATAGCTTGCCTTGGACATGTTGGCACTTGGTCATTAGATTTTAAGGCCCCATAGGAGCCAAGATGGCGGAGTAGAAAGACTCACATATGCTAGCTCCAAACCCACAGCCCACAAATTTCCTGTAAAAAGAACTCCCCACAAATTCTGGAGCAGTGGAAGCCACACAGCAACACAATGGAGGAGAATTCTGTTCCAGAGAGCCTTGAAAAACCGACCCCAAAGGTCCATCACACACTAGATGCTGAGCGGAGTCACTGCCCTGGCTGCATGGCCAAGAGGAGCAGATCAGAGCAGGCTTCAGGGATGGAACCTCTGGCAGCCTCGAAGGTCCCTCCACCCACAGGCACTACAGGTCAGTGAGAGAGACTTTTGGGCTGGCAGAGAGGGGGGGTGGGGTGTCTCCATAACTCAGGCCCCATCGGGAGGCAGCAGCAGAAACAGTGGCAGCCAGGAGCTCCCGGAGCAGAAAGGACCTCAGATCCATTACTGGAGGTCTCTGCATAAACCACCTGAGGGAACTAAGCCTGAGAGACAGCCCTGCCCCCACCTGAGAACCTGAATTTAATCTTATCCTGAATAGCAGCCCCGCCCACTGCTCTGGGCTGGGGAGCAGCATTTGAATCTCAGATCCCAAGCACTACCTGGGTGGACCTAGGCGGGGGTGGAGAGGAATCTCAGAAGTCAAGGAACTGGCTAGGAAAATGCCTATAAAGGGAAAAAAAATAAGACTATAGAAGGTTACTTTCTTAGTGAACAGATGTTTCCTCCTTTCCTTTCTGATGAGGAAGAACAATGCTTACCACCAGGGAAAGACATAGAAGTCAAAGCCTCTGTATCCCAAACATCCGAAATAGATATCCAATGGGCTCAGGCCATGGAAGAGCTCAAAAAGGATTTTGAAAATCAAGTTAGACAGGTGGAGGAAAAACTGGGAAGAGAAATGAGAGAGATGCAAGAAAAGCATGAAAAACGGGTCAATACCTTGGTAAAGGAGACCCAAAAAAATGCTGAAGAAAATAACACCTTGAAAAATAGGCTCACTCAATTGGCAAAAGAGGTTCAAAAAGCCAATGAGGAGAAGAATGCTTTCAAAAGCAGAATTAGCCAAATGGAAAAAGAGGTTCAAAAGCTCACTGCAGATAATAGTTCTCTCAAAATTAGAATGGAACAGACAGAGGCTAATGACTTTATGAGAAACCAAGAAATCACCAAACAAAACCAAAAGAATGAAAAAATGGAAGAGAATGTGAAATATCTCATTGGGAAAACAACTGACCTGGAAAATAGATCCAGGAGAGACAATTTAAAAATTATGGGACTGCCTGAAAGCCATGATCAAAAAAGAGCCCAGATATCATCTTTCATGAAATTATCAAGGAAAACTGCCCTGAGAGTCTAGAACCAGAGGGCAAAATAAGTATTGAAGGAATCCATCGATCACCACCTGAAAGAGATCCAAAAAGAGAAACTCCTAGGAACATTGCGGCCAAATTCCAGAATTCCCAGGTCAAGGAGAAAATATTGCAAGCAGCTAGAAAGAAACAATTCCAGTATTGTGGAAATACAATCAGGATAACTCAAGATCTAGCAGCATCTACATTAAGGGATCGAAGGGCGTGGAATAGGATATTCCAGAAGTCAAAGGAAGTAGGACTCAAACCAAGAATTACCTACCCAGCAAAACTGAGTATAATACTTCAGGGGAAAATATGGTCTTTCAATGAAATAGAGGACTTTCAAGCATTCTTGATGAAAAGACCAAAGCTGAAAAGAAAATTTGACTTTCAAACACAAGAATGAGAAGAAGCATGAGAAAGTAAACAGCAAAGAGAAGTCATAAGGGACTTACCAAGGGTGAACTGTTTACATGCCTACATGGAAAGACAAAATTTGTAACTCTTAAAAACTTTTCAGTATCTGGGTAGTTGGTGGGACCACACACACACCTGTACACACATACATGCACACACATGTACACACATACGTGCACACACATACCGAGACAGAGAGCACAGAGTGAATTGAATAGGATGGCACCATATTTTAAAAGAAATTAAGGTAAACAGTGAGAGAGAAATGTAGTGCGAGGAGAGAGGGTGAAATGGAATGGGGTGAATTATCTCTCATTCAAGAGGCAAGCAGGAGACTTTTGAGTGGAGGGAAAAAGAGGAGAGCTGAGAAAAAAACATGAAGTTTACCCTCATCACATTCCTAAAGGAAGAAAGGAATAAAATGCACACTCATTTTGGTATGAAAACCTATCTTACAATATAGGAAAGTGGGGGAGAAGGAGATAAGCAGGGTGGGGGGGGATGATGGAAGGGAGGGCACTGGGAGGAGGGAGCAATTTGAAGTCAACACTCTTAAGGAGGGACAAGATCAAAAGACAGAAGAGAAACAATGGGGGGCAGGATAGGATGGAGGGTAATACAGTTAGTCTTATACAACACAACTATTATGGAAGTCATTTGCAAAACTACACAGATATGGCCTATATTGAATTGCCTGCCTTCCCAAAGGGAATGGGTGGGGAGGGAGGAATGGGGAGAATTTGGAACTCAAAGTTTTAGGAACAACTGTTTAGTATTGTTCTTGCTATTAGAAAATAAGAAATACAGTTAATGGGGAATAGAAAGTCATCTGGCCCTACAGGACAAAAGAGAAGATGGGGACAAGAGAAGGGAAGGATGATAGAAGAGAGGGCAGATTGGTGATAGGGGAAATTAGATTGCTTGGGGTATTAGGGTGGGGAGAGAGGATAAATGGGGAGAAAATTTGGAACCCAAAATTTTGTGAAAATGAATGTAAAAAGTTAAATAAATAAATTTATATTTAAAAGAAAAAAGAAAATAAAGTAGTAGCTGCACTAAACATAAAAAAAAAAGGATTTTAAGGCCCCGAGGGGAGGGACTGTCCTTTGCCTCTTTTTGCACCCCCAGCACTTAGCATGGGGCATAGAACATAGTAGACACAATAAAAGTTTACTGAATTGAGTCAAAGACATTACACTAGACACCGCGAAGGGAGAAGAGGGAATTAAGAAGATGAATGGTTGTTACCCTCATTCAGTACCTCATCTAGGCTAAGAATAAAGTACATGCAAACATGACAGTAATGGAAGGTAGAACGTAAAAGTTAAATAAGAGATGTAATAAGTGCTACCTTAAAATTCAGGAAAAGGAGAAATAGCTATCTCATGTCCTACATCTGTATTGAAAAGAAAAGGGGCTTTACCTCACCTCTCCTTTGCACACCTTTAAACAGAGGGCCGTAGATCTAGAGCTAAAAGTCACCCCAGAGGTCACTGAGTCCAACCCCCTTATTTTACAAATGAGGAAGCTAAGTTCTAGAAGAGTGAAGTGTTGCATCCAAAATCACAAAGGCAGATTCTTTTATTTGCAATACCAAAACACTATCAATGCAATCCTACACCATGATGTTCCTTACTTCAAAGTCCAGAAAAAATAAGCTATAATTAAACAGACTCAATTCGTTTATTATTCTTGATGGTTTTTGTTTTCCTATTGCTTTTCAGAGTCATGTGTAGTACATTAACCAGGAGTCAAGAAATTTAATTCTACTCCCAAAGATGCCATTAACTCACTGTTTGACCTCAGGCAAGTCAAAACTGCTCTGGACTTCATTCTTCCCATGGGTAAGAAGAAAAAAGAGCGCAAGAGGAGTGGCCCGGATGACCCTTAGGGTGCTCTCCATTCCCAATATTCTACGATTCTGAGATGTTCTTTGAAGAATGGGGCTGTATCAGCTCTCGATTACATGAAACATTTAAGTCTTTAAGCTTAAGTGATAATAAGTAAAATGCAAATTAAAACTGTGAGATTTCACTACCAATCCAGAGTAGTGATGATATAGTAAAAGACATAAATGGTAAAAGGTGTTTTGGTTTGATTTGGGGTGGGGGGGTTTGAAGGAATACTGCAGGAAAACAAGCTCATTAATGCATTGTAGGTAGAGCAGTCTAAACGGTCTCCAAAAAATTTGATTATACTTTAAAAGTCACTACACTATATATAGTTTATATATTTTACAAATAATATAATAATATATATTATATAATAATAAATAATATAAATAAAATATATTTATTTATTATATCTTTGACTCAGAATACCACTAGTAGTTACAGACTCCAAAGAAATTAAAGGCAAAAGGAAAGATCTCATACATACAAGTATTTCTAGCAGAACTTTCTGCAATTACAAAGAACGAGAAGGAAAATGGGTGTTCACTGATCAGCAAATGACTAAATAAGTTGTAGCATGTCAATGTCATAAGTTACAATAATAACGGTAATAATAATAATAGTTAACATTTATATAGCACCTATTATGGGCAGCTAGGTGGCACAGCGCCAGGCCTGAAATCAGGAAGACTCCTCTTCCCGAGTTCAAATGTGATCTCAGACACTTACCAGTTGCGCGACACTGGGACAATTCACTTAACCCTGTTGGACTCACTTTAGTCATCTGGAAGATGGACTAGAGAAGAAATGGCAAATTGCTCCAGTATCTTTGCCAAGAAAACCTCAAATGGGGTCACAAAGAAACAAATACAACTGAAAAGACTAAACAACAGTAAGTACCTACTGTGTGCCAGGCTCTCTGCTAAGTGCTTTACAAATATTATCTCATTTTCATCCTCACAACAATTTTGGGAAGGAGATGCTATACCATGTTACAGATGAGGAAATTGAAAGAGAATTCACACGACTTGCTCAAAGTCACATAGCTAGGAAGTATCTGGGGACCACCTCGAGTCGTCCTGATCTCTACCTGGCCCCTGCACCCAGATGGCTCTGGAGAAGAAAGTGAGGCTGGTGCCTTTGCACAGCCTGCCTCACTTAAATCCAATCCACTTGCAAGTCATGGCCTCACCTTCGTGATGTCATGGTTCTCTTCAAGAACAAAGGACAAACAAAACAGGAGGTATCTGGAGCCACATCTGAACTGAGATCTTCCTGATGCCAGGCTGGTGCTCTATCCATTGTGCTACCTAACACTTTCAGAAGAAATAACAAATGTAAAGAATTCCTTATTCTTAATTCTATTCTGAGAAACTCCGGAAGACCTATCTGAAGTGACACAGAATAAAGTAAGGAAAACTAGGAGAATAGTTTAAACAAGGACCGCAATAATCTAAAGGAAAACAAAGCTAAAAGATTTTAACTTTCTGAATAACCAGTCCTGACTTCAGTGGACTGAAGATGAAGCATGCTTCTAGGGGTGGTGGTAGTAGATTGTGACAGTGATGTAAAAATGAAAAGTGCATCAATAAATCATTTAGAAAGGGGAAAAAGTATTTTTGCATCCTAGTAAGTGATAGAGCTAAGAATTAAATCCACTGGGTCACACAACTTAAAATAAATTATCATATCATACAAAGCAGTTTTTCCCTTCAGTATTGAACAAGCAATGATGTAGCATGCTGCCAAGATCCTTAAGGATAAAAACATAATTTATTTATGGTATAAAAAGTATATAATGAATTATCTGTTACATGCACAAATCTGACATTCTCCAAAATTAATTTTTAAAAGCCTAGAGTGGAATACTCAAGCTAATGAAAGCCATTTCCCTTCTATAAACACAACTGCTCCGTATGAACTACCTTTCATCTGAGAATTACAAAGCACATTGTCATGAATCCCAGTGCCAATGGGACAAATGAAGGCTGTTTTTGTCTGTTTGATGCCAAGTTCTACACAGTATAGTTAAAATGGCCTGTGCTCAGTAAGTCAATTCAGGGAAATAAACATTTACTCTACACCTCCTCTGTGCTAGGTGCGAGAGATATGAAGACACACAAAGCAGCCTCTGCTTTGGGGCTTATGCTCTACTTGGTGGGGGAGAGATTGACAGCAAGAACTACAAAGTAGTATATCATTTCCAAAAGTAAAGAGCCTTAAAAAACTAATAGAATCCAAAAAAAGGTAAGACAGCAGCAAAACTATCCTATGAAGTGAGCGTGACAGTCTAAGGCAAAGGTGGGAAACCTGCAGCCTCGAGGCTACACATGACCCTCTAGATCCTCAAGGGAGGCCCTTTGACTGAGTCGAAGTTTTACAAAACAAATTCTTTTATTAATGGGTCTAAGGAGTGGAAGTGAGGAGGGAACCCATTTCAGACATGGAGGATGATCTCGTCAAAGGTATCAAGGGGAGGTGACAGGAATGGGAACAGATTAACTAGAAGTCTTCTGAATGAAATGAGGTTCTATATTCAGAGCTGGAATGGATAGGCAGTAAAGGGCATTTAGTCTGACCTCATCTTTTACAGATGAAGAAACTGAGCCTGAGGATGCTTAAGTGATTTGCCCAAGATCACCCAGTGAGAAGTATAGAGCTGGGATGTGAATAAAGGTCTTCTGACTCTAGGTCCAATACTCTTTCCATGGCAGCAGGCTGCCTATTCTGAAATAAAACTAGAAAGGGAGGTGGGATCCAGAATGGAAGGGCTTAAAACACCAGCCTGAGAATTTTGTATTTAAACCTAGAGATGGGAGGGAGTTACAGTTTTTTAGGGACAATCATTGGGCAAATAAATGCATCTGGGCATCTCAGGCGAGCAAATTCTGGAGAGTCCATTTATCAGCACATCTGACAAGTAAGGCCATTTAATAAAATAAGATATTTGGCACTTGGAAGGAACAATGAATCAAGTCCATCTTTATAATACAGAAATACATGTTCCCATTTAGACAAGAAATCAAGATACCTATCAACTTATAAAATCTTTTTTAAAAGACTTATTATTTATTTTTTAACATTCTTTTTTTAAATTTTGAATTGCAGATTTATTCTCATTCTCAATCTAACCTAATTATACACAACTTGCCTGAAATTCTGATCATTTGTGAATTCATTAGCATGCACAATGATATATATTCATTGCAAGTATAATTAGGGGGAAAGAAAAAAAAGAAAATTAAATTGAAGCAATGCCTCTACATCAGACTTGATCCAAATGGGAACTGGTAAATATTCAATCAAAGTACATGTGGAAACAAAATGAGTGCTGCTGGGTTGGGGAATGGCTGAACAAACTGTGGATGTAGCAGAACATTTAGTATGCAATAAGGATAAATGTGAGGAATTTAGAGAAACACATGAAGACTTGTTTGAACTGATGGAGAGTGAAGTTACCAGAACAAGAAAATATTACAAAAACTACAATAACGTAGAGAGGGAACACTCAGAGGAAGCCAAATTCTGAGTAGTCATAATGGCCAATCTTGCATCTCCAAGGACAGATGATAATACATGCCTCCCCTCCTTTTGGTGCAGGGATGGAGGAACTACAAATGCAGAATACTGCACACCCTTTCAGTCTAAGGCTCTGGAGCAGTTAGTTCTGCTTAATCACATACACACACACACAAATATATATGAAATTTTTTTATAGACTGGAGGGATTGACATATCTAGAAATAGCTGGGATATACAAACAGGGGCTTAATAAATTTTATTAAAAGAAAAATTGCCCATCCTTGAGATCAAATCAAAATGGAGACTAATTTTTTTTAAAGTTTCTTACCTCTAATTGTTTTCTCTCAGAAGAGGAGTCAATCTGCTTCTGGGTTCTATTTGCCTGCTTCACACATACAGTTCACCTCAAGAGATTTCTGGATCATCAAGCTCAACTGCTGGTAATTCCCTGGAGAGGACTTCCCAAGACTGTAGACAAGAAACAGAAATACCCCTTAAACACTGATGAGCTACAATTCCCCTCTTGCTCTCCTCCTGTCTCATTCACCACCATTCATTTAGCATTGAATAGGAGACACTCGGGAAGGATAGCTGTCCTTGTTGCAAGAGGATAAATTATAAGGAATGATTGGTCTTTAATTTAGGACTCTGGGTGTCAGCCAAAGAGGGAGATTCCTGGCTGGAAAACAGCAAGTAGGCAATGATTCTCCCATCACATTAGGAGTGTGATAAGTAATTATAGACTTCTCAAAGCCAAAAAAAAATCCTTCATTGTAACTGAGAAAAAAAAAACCCTGGAACTATGACGACTCACATGAGTATTAATTTAATAACAATGCTGATTGAACATAAAGACAATATAGTATAACACAGCAAACAGTGAACCAAAGCCCTTTGTGAATCTCATCTGAAAATGTGCAGTTCTGCCTGGAATAGAACACAGCATAATTAATGTCAAGTTAGGCTTGACCTATTCAGATACTGAAACCCAGAATGTACTAATAAGCAGGAGCACGGAAAAGCTCTCTCTCCATCCCTTTTCTATTTGAAATAACAGCATCCTGAAATATCATAGG